>DWQT01002164.1:0-14759 GCA_018244895.1 Myscelus amystis hages | reverse complement strand
CAAAAATGATGGGAGTCTTTTTTTCACTATAAAATATAGTCGGTTTAGGTGTCATTTTTGCAATAAAACGATTTTCACTTTTTTTTTTTAATTGTGGCCCTTTTGTATTCAAGGAGCGATATATGTTATTTCCTTGTAAATATTTAAAATATAAGCAGAATAGAGATAATCACTACGCCGATATTGTATAAATCGAGAAACGAACGTAAGAATTTCAGATAGTACACTAGTTGATTACCGTGACTGGTGGAGACAGCACGTCGAGGAACAGTTCGGATGATGTCAACTCGTGCCGTGTTGCTAACTTTTGGCGCATAAATATTGTCTAGATAACTACACGGGTACAGTATGTACATAGTACAGTCAAACCCGAAGTTGATACCCTAAGATGCTTAACATTCAAATCAAAGAGAGCAAAATCGATCCTCGGAACGTATAGTGAATATTAATGGATGCGTTTAACCAAAACAAAACAATGTAAAGAATTTTATTTTGCAGCAGAAATATGTAATTAACATCGCGGTAATCTTAAAGGATTTTTATCACGTTCAGTAGCTTAACAATTACCTGCATAATTGGTTTTATACAAGGCAATTCAAAGGAGAAAGTCATACAATATCTCACTTTCAATTACATTCGGTCTAGTCCAATGCAATAGAAACAAAGGCGTTTTAAATTACAATTTCTTAAAGCAACTGCAACTGGTAAAGACAGCTTGTCGGCGAAACGGACCGTCTCTACACAAATTTAACAACGGTTCATTGCAAAGTTTAGCTATTTTTAAATGTTTTAACCATTCGCGAAACAAAATAACACTTTAAAATGTAGTAGTTTCTTAAATCGCTAGGTATTACTTCTCCGAGACTGCGGCTGGTGGAGACAGCTCATCTGGAGAACAAATCATCAACCGTTAGAACGAATCAGGACTTTGTTTGCTGCAACCAACTGCATTTAACTTTTCAGATTTTGATAAAATAACAGTTTTAAAATGTTTCGACAATAACGAAGTACATATTATTTAACATAAACATTTTATATAAAAATATTTTAAGTAACAATGAAAAAGAAGATACAATATTTATTGAATATTGTTTCCCAGGGATAATGCTAGAAAGGAATGAAACAATTTTGCCAATAAAATATTTTTGATTACACCAGAGAAATAAGACTTGGTTGTATGTATAAACTAATCAAGGTTCGATAAATAAATGTAGTCTGATTAAAAAAAAAACGCGTAAGATTTAGATTCCCTGTGTACTACAAAGTAAATGACCATTATATGACTAGATAACACATTTCGGGTTTGCCAAAAACACCTAATTTTCACCAAGCAAACGTTAGCGGACACGACCCGAAAAAGTTTATCAATTAAAATGTTTTAACCAAATAGCGAGTGAAAAATAAAAATGTAACATTTCGAGGGTCGAAACCCGCACACCTACAATGAAATTACCGCGCAAATTACATTTTTAACACCGAAACCCGACAATGCAAACTGTCCGAAAGAATGTTGTTGTGAAAAGTTGAGTATCCGAAAGTTAAATGGAAAAGTTCGGTATTCAAATTGACAATCTCGACAAGAGCGCGCTTGTCCTACCCTCCGACGAAATGAGATTAAAAAATCGGTTCCCAACTGCAAAATAAATTAGTGACGATCGAGTGGAAGGCAAACGGTCTACGGCGATTCTGAACTCCGGCTTTTTTATTTTTGCCTAGACTCCCTACATATTTGTTAACTGTTTTAACATTTTTAGTTTATAGTTTAATACCGCATGTAGGCCAATTTATTATATCTTAAAAAAGGTGTAATACTTAAACCAAAGAATGCGATATTCGGATGTAGTTATAGCTAAATGCGGATACATTTTAAAATAACAAATCCTTAATTTATGTTTATATATTACAAGTTTCAGAAATACTATTGATTAAGAGCACATTTACATCAGAGTACTATATAGAAATCTGTGTTTCTATATAACCTTAAATATTGATTAGAAATCTAGATATGTGTATAATATATATTGCAGAGATATGTATAATATTATAGCTGTATAATATTATATCTGTATAATATGTATAATATCTGCTAACATAATTAGGAGTATCGATTTGAAAGTCACGTCAGAGACATACTCGTAGCTCAAAATCCCTTGTATAACATAAAAGGATAGGTAGATAAAATATGAATATACACGGATATAAAGAATTCGACGAACGAAGTTTTCAATTTACTTCCGAAATCGCAGCGAAACTTTAAAGAAACCTATTTTTACTACGCAATAAATACTTTTCAACAATACTTGGAAACAAAAGAAGGGAAACAATGTTTATTTTTAGTTTCAAAGTTGCCACAAAACAACTCTTATACACTTAGTAAACATGTTTGCTTTAGGGATTTTTACGCAAACAAGTAGGTAATAACAGCCATTATTTTCACAAAAATTGTAAGAAAGGGTTTGATGAGAATATTTGCGACCCAAAAAATGGTTTAATAGACCGTCCTAAATTGGTAGTACTGCAAAAAAAATGCTATTGTAGATAAGTATGAATGAGTATGCAATGGATTTGTGTATTTATATCGATAGTAGGCACATGTCGGTACAACACTGCTTTTGAAACACGACCAATCAATGTTTTGACGGAAACTACGATATTTTTGAAAAACTTTTCTTTTCAATGCAATGAATAAATTTAGCAACAATCCCTTGCCAATAGCAACACATAGGCGTGGCTGTAACGTTACTGAGGTCAATCATTTAAACATTAGTTACTACTGCAAATAATTGATGACACTCAAATTCCATCACCGATAATAATGCAGCTAGACAAAAATACGCTGAGATAAAACATGCATAAATATCAGTAAGGAATATTGAACTATGTCTATGATTATGACATAAAAACATATATCATTTTTAAATCAGATTATATATTGTATTATATTTCGAAATAGCACAGAACGTGTCCCGATTGGGTACGTAACAATAAACAACGTTATACGAGTAACTGCGATGTGTCACAGTCAAATTAGTTTTTACGTGACACATAGGCACATATGTGTTCTCTCTCTTTTGCCATTTATTCGAGGAATGCTCTTATACATTTTTTATTTATCCTAGGTAATAACGTAATCATTTTCCAGTCCTGCTCCCAAATGACCTGGAGTCGGCGCAAAATGTTTGCCTCCTTGCATTCCCTTTTCGAATAAATATGGAAGTGCAAAAATTGCTACGTTTTAATAAATAATTCGAATGATACGTAAGTCTTATTATTCATAGAGCTCTGATAGTTACCTCCTATAATAGAGTAGTTCGTTATATTGACGTTGTGTGCACTGACTGTATGCACTTCTACATACGTATGTCTGGCTAGAACTGCTGAGAAAATCCCCGCTATTGCGAAAGATCTGAAGCATACTCAACCAGGATTCTACAATGGGACTTGTCAGCAAAACGATTCAGCGCACAAGCTATTAAAAAACGACAGACGAAGAATAATAATACATGAATATGGACAAAGTGATTGTCTAGTAATAGTGTAGTCTAAATCAATATTAATAATATTGAATTCGATAATTTCTAGATAAGCACTAGCTTTGTCTTTTAAATTACAATAAATACGAATAATTAAGTAGACAATAATTGTGACAAAAGCCATGAAATTATAATGAAATTGCATAAATCACATTGCATATTTAAAGTTAAGAAATATCAGTTCAGAGAGAGAGATGTTTGGAATAAATGCGAGTGAAGGCAGGGTCGGAGAAGTTAATAAAACTTAAAGTACATTTGCAAGATAGTCGTCACTGTAGCAAAAGTTAAGCTGCTCATAATTATACAATTTTACTGTAGTCCCTACATCAAAGATAACTCCGAAGACACTTAACTAGGGTATTTGATGAAAAGCGGTATTCACAATGCTACGCTCACTCTACAACGAATCAAACTAAATATTTACTTTGTAATTAAAGTTTCGACATTCCTAACTGGCTTTTTTTAACTGGGGACACTTCCACAAAGGGCAATCTGATTCCAAATTAGGCAATATATTATTTATATAGACATTTATATTATACCCAGACAAAGAACTGTGCTCATCACAGGAATGTTTGTGCTGCGTGTGAATCGAACCCATAATCTCCGGTTTTGCAGTCAGGATCCTGAACCGCGCGACAACGAGGCCAGTTTTTAGATTTTTCACAGAAAATAAGTATTGCAACATATACAAGTGGGTAGGTAGATTTATTAATATAACAGTAATATTACCCTTTCACTGTTCATCTCTCAACACTACGTTATCGTTTGGCCGACAATTAAAATCTATGTCTTTGCCTTAGGCGAGCACGGCGACTGTTTTGCCAAATGACAAATGAACTTGCACATAACCATAAATACTTCACCTAGCGGGCCTAGAATAGATAAATAGCTACATTGCTCAGATTCGTGCACGGTAGATAATCAAACCCAGCACCCTCCGAACCGCTTTTACTGTAACTTTTGAGCCACACGCATCTGCGTAAACGTATTTTCAATGTTATATATTAAAATACACACGATACTTTATTATTAATATAAATTTTATAATACCAAGTAAAATACACTATGTTACATGCTATGGGAGACATGGAGCATATTTATAGATCGTTCGATAATGCAGACTTTTAGCGGCGGTTAGTCTCTAGATCACGTAACCCGGTAACACTGTAAACGCCATTACGGAAATTGCTTGCCGCGGCCATTGTTGGCTAACAATTGTATTAATTAGCACACAACCGAGAACAGGCAAATCAATGCTTTAAAATGTTAATCTCATTAAAAGTTATCATTAGATAAAATCTGTTTAATCTATTGATTTAACTAAGATGACAACAACACCAAACGTAATGTAAACGTTCTATTGCAACCGTGTCCGGATATTAATTTTAGTGATGTTAAATGCTATAAATCCTCCAAATAAAAAAATGGTATATACCTCATTTATCATTATAAACCAGTAACGCAGACACTCAACTAAAGAATCAACCGCGTTTGGCGATATGACAACGCTTTAGCGTGGTCTAAATCCTTGCAACGCGAATGTCTTTTCATACGAATAACGTCTTGCTTTCTTTACTTCAACTATTTGACTGTTACGGAAGTAGGAAAGGAAATTTTAAAATAGAATACGACATAGCGCTGAAACTAGACGCTGACAAACGTAACAAGGCACATATTATGTTTATTTATGCAATGTTTGTTATGTATTTGTTACTAGACAAACACATTTCCAAGACAGTCGACGTAAATACAACTGACACGGGCCATGCATCATCTCAACATCTGAATATCCAGAAATAAACATTCAAAGCCACGGCTGTTGGAACTGGCGAATAATTGGCTATTAATGATTCACGTGCATAATTAATAATGATGAATGCACTAAACACTATTATTCTTCTTCAAGGCCTTCTCCATCTAGTGTAGGTCGACTATTTATATACACAATCGTAATATAATAGAATTAAAGTGCTTGTTTGTAAGGTCAAAATAACAGACTTGTCGAATGTGAGAGTCACTGCATAAAGTCAATACATATGGTCCTTAAAACAAAAAACAATTCTTAAAAAGTCCTATCTGCCTGGCCGGCTGTTTACCCAACTCGGACAATATATAATTAACATATTACATTCATTTTTTGTTAATGATAAAAGGCATAATTAATATAGCCGTGAAGGCGTTAGGTTACGTGGTTTTTGTTTCAATGTAAATTAATTTTATTTAGTTTTTGGACCTATAACGGTTTACAATTTAATTTACTTATTTAACTTTTACTTAACTTATCGATTTATCTATTACTATCAGAAAATTTAATTTTAGTATTCATGAATTTATTTTACTTAGCACTTAGTATTTGGTTCTAAGATTTACTGTAAAAAGCGTACTGTAACCATTATTAAATCCTGAAAACCATTGCTCTCACTATGGAATGTTTACCCCTTATCATCTTGTTTCGAATAGGCCGTGAAAAAATAAAATCTAACACGAAGTTACACACAGAAGTTTCTGTGTAACTTCTTACGCAGAATCTTTGCCAAATGTCCTAATTGCAGATTTCGGAGTACATGATGTAAAAGTAATTTGAAATTTCAGAAGAATAACAAGAGAGATACGTAACAATCTTGCAATAAAATAAGATGGGTCGCATCGGATATTTACTTAAGCTAACAGTCCGACGGCTTAATCGGTTCTGCACACAAAAACTTGGCTCATCATTTCCTCTTCAGACTTGACTTCGGAAATCCCTTCTTAGTCAACTCTTGGTCCATAAAAAGGTTTGTTTGCGAACCTTTCTAGGCTCAATTAAGTTCGGTTATTAATAATAAAGTTATAATATTCAATGTTTCTTCCTTAATTCCAATCGAAGTTTCGTTATGAATGAGGAAGTAGAACTTAAGTATATTTATTAGGAGACAAAGAAATGTTTTTGGAACATTACCCATAACCATTGACAAAAAACCCTTTTGGAACGGAGTATAAAGTTTTTATAAATTTAAGCGACAGTTAATGACAATATTGGAAAATATGGATAACAATCCACGCTATCATATTACTATTAACGGACCATCAACTTTCGGAGATGCGACAAAGGAGAAATCGACGGAAAAACCTATCAAAACTTGGGAAAATTCAATAAGGGCACTTGCGGAAGTTTGTTAAAGTAAGTAACGGGAATATTTTTAAGAACAAACCGGCCAAGCGCGAGACGATTTCGCACAAAATCATGTTCTGCAAACGCTTCTTCGATTTTATTTCTTCTAACAATTGTATCAATTTTCTTGGTAATAATAACGTTTAATGAATTCACATAGTCAAGTTTGTGTACGAAAAAATATATACGGGTATCATAATTTCATACTATCTATGTCTGTACTTCGATATCCAAAATTAAGTCTTACGTATTAACTGAAACAGTGTTTAAGAGACATGATCTTAAAGAATCAAACAAGCAGACAGACACAAACTCAGAACGTATGTAAATGTGTTTACCTAAACTTATTTACACATACACCGCAACTAGTAATAAGATAATATAACCCTATACATATGAATATAAGGCGTAACTAAATAAGATTAATATTTCGATCATTTCACGGGTGGAATACCGTCTCGGTGAGATAACGTAATGAATTTGAATAGTTGCGCGAGTGAGCCACTAGATTCGTGTGATTCTATATAGCCTAAATAAAATAAAGGGAACAGAAATCACAACTATTTCTTAGTTCTCCAACCAAAAAATGCCAGATCATTCATAAAACGAAAAACTTGGGCAATTGACTTCTTTAAATGGTGACTACATCTGTGCAAAAGGAGCACTGGTTGTCCCAAAACAAGGTTGACATCTGAATTTGATGATATTAGTGCAAAATGAAGTAGTATAAAGCGCACTACTTTACATAGCAGTACATTTTAAGTAACCGTGTCACTAATGATTAAACGATAGAAGCAAGCATAACTTCTGATAGACACTCGCCTCTCGAAAAGCTTAGAGTAGAGTAGTGAACTCGACGTGTTCTTCAAAACACAAACTAGCGCGGAAACTCGAGCTGTTAGGCTAGAATGTTTTTAGATAGAAAATTAATTCGTTTTTGCCTAGACCTTAGATGAAAAATAAGAACTATTATTTTAGCTCTTACCTTCAAAGTTCTCCTTTAATCTGACATAAAATCTAATAAAGCTTGTCGACTTGCGCCAGTTTAGATTAAATCTTGAGAAGGAAATTAAGCTATATTGCACACAATGTTATCATCTTAAAAACATTCTTATTTTTGCTTGTTGTGCTGTAATACATTTGATGCATTTTTCATTTGCTTTGACGCTTGTAATTAATTCAGAGAGCTGGAACCGAGCAATAATTGTGTACTGATTTTATGACAAAATTTAGATCACTCAACAAACAACGACAACGTTTAACAATTGAAAATAGAGTAGGTAAATGGAAGTGATAGAATATTTATAATACATTTACAGTGACAATTTAATGTATTTTTTAGTGGGATGTCGAAGTACGAGTAGTATAGTGCGTGTAATCACAAGCGCCTTCAGGGTTTTGCAAATTAATGGATATCTTCAGAATTCATTATAATGATTGGTTTTGATTTCAGCTTCTCATTCAAGAATAATTGGGTTAAGGCACACGTCTCTTTTACTATACAAAATTACATTCGTTTCCAGGATTACATACAATTCGCTTCAAAGAAAGCATCGCGAGGAAAATAGTGCACTTACAAGTTCTCGTAAATGTCCTCTCGTGTGCCTGTATTGCGGCCAGTGTCGCTACCTTCCCCTTTCTATATTCGAACAGTGTCCAACGATAAAAGGATAGATATTGGTCAATAACGGATAGTATAAATGAGCTTCAACTATAAACCATTATTTTAAGAACGATGCCACTAATAATCTCTTATTAATATTGAACATTTTTGGAACAAAATATTTCCTTTTTCATTTTATTTTTTTATTGGTATCATTTATTATTTTGAAACAAACAAAGGACGCGAATAAACTGATTTTTCTCTTACTAATACAAGTGATTGTTAAGAAATATAGGAAAAAGTAACTCTTTTATCGTTATAGCGCTTCGTAGAAGAGCGATGTAAGTACCTAATATAAAAATGAGTTGGAACAGAAAAAATGCTGTGTACACAATGGTAATGTATAATTAAGTGGATTTATTGTTATTATCATATACCTTCAGGGCTGATCATCTTATTATTCTATCTACTGAGAATGCTAATAAATCGTATAAAAATTGTTTACTCACGCTTAATATGTGCCGTTTAGCATAACACAGCTGATGATACCTGAAATATAAGAAAGAGTCACATTATTTTATATTCTGAGTTTATTTATATATATGTAGGTATTAATTTTGATACAAAAAAAATTGTTAAAAAATTAAAGATACAAAAAGATCTAGATCGTTACAAGCACCGACGCGTCCAGCTTACAGCTATGAACAATCCAGGTAATCCCATAAGTATCCAAAAACTTTAATCAAAATCGATCGAGCCGTTTATGAGGAGAAAAATTACGAACAGACGCATACCGTAATATGAAACATTAAAATAAAGGGTAAAAATGACTTCATTGTTATCGGTATAACAACAATGGGATTAAGAGCTCAGTGTCAGCGTCTATATCAAGTAAATAACATACCTATTAGTAATAATCAAAACCGATTCAAACAAGAAAAGCAGTTATACAATACAAGGAACTTATTGAATTCAAAAAGGTTTAGCAAAATACGCCCGCGGTCTCGGATAACAATTTAATATTTGAAAAGATAGTTTTCTCAATACAAACAATCGACCAAACTAGCGCAAACAGATCGTGAAGCTGCAGTTTCGTCAATATTAGAAGAACAAACAGTGGACGGGACGTGAAGTCTTTTTAAACCGAGCTCCGAAGTAAAGCTGACTATTCCGTCAGAGTTAAAATTATAAATGTATTATGTATCTGCGTGAAATATTTTATCTCAGTCTATATTTTCGATGAAACATGAGAATGGTTTTCAAGAGCAGTAACATGTCGTAGTAATATGTTCACTCCACACCGAGAATATCAAAAGATAAAAAATGTATGACGTAAATGTGGAATATTCTTTTAATTGCATTGTTTATTGATCGTCGTTTAGCAGTAAACATGTAACCAACGACCTTTTGATATCAAACAGACACTGTGCCGCTGCCATGAGCTCGAATATTAGAAGGCATTTTAAGTCTGACAGCCATAGCCAGAGCCTATGTAAAATTCATTCATGATGACCTCACGAACGTTATACTTGTGAACAACGCGAAATATAAAAGCATAAAATCCGCTGTAATATTTACTATTCCGGAAAACTGGTCCGTGTTCTGTATGGAAAGTTTGTGAAAGTTGCCTCCCTATGTCAACGTAGATATATTTAGTTTTGCCACTTACTCTGAGTAATCACCGTCGCCTACAAACTTATTAACGCCTATTCATGTATAAACGTTCGGTGAATAAACACTTAGTTGGTCTCTAAATATACGAGTACGGGTGAATTGATTTACAGTTTATCTACATGGGTTGTTTGAAAAATATGACAGACAGTTTCATTACGTGCGAATAGTGGATAGAGCCGTATAAACAAAGCATTGCAAGGCGAACCTTAAGGCGGTATTAGCATTTTATCACCACCTTTATGAGTCCGCGGGGAGCCCTGGGAGTCTGTAAGATTTCGTTTCTTATACTGCGGAATATTTGCCGTATACGCGATTCGTGTGTAACGTTACAATGAAATGAGACCACAAACATAAATTCCACGTTTCAGTCCGGATCCTCCAGTCATAACTGGAAGCCTCGGGTAAATTCCGGTGGGCCATTAACGTTCTTGTTACTAAAATTAATGTTTTACACCCATTACAAATTAAATTTATTCATTTTAGTTATTTCAGAAAGTAAAAAAGAGATAATAGAAACATTGGTACGGTAACCGTGACTCGAAATGTATTCGAGTGTTAAATTTATTTTATTCAATCTACTTTACTTTTGTTTGACTTCTAAAATATATATAATATGTATCACGTTAATTACGCAACAGATACATTGTATATATGTATATAGAAACAAATACAATAAAAACAGTATAGTTTCGTATACATAATCAATGCAAATTAGTTGAGCCCTATTTCTGTATTAACTAGACAACAAGTAAACGTGTTCGATATTTAAAAGGTGCGGGGTATTCCTGTTTTTCTATTGTATTCAGGTGGATCAGACATAGCTAAGAGCAGAATTGATAAGAGGGTATAAACAGAGGGTAAGACTTAAGGCGGTATTAGCATTTTATTATCTGGTTTAGAAGACTGGGCAAGACGGTAAGATTAAGTCTGCAAGATTTCGTTTCTTATTCTCTTGACTATTAACATTATTAATAGCGTAAGATATGCTGGGTATTAAAATAACAATATTGAAAACATGCTAACAAAAGCGATCTCTCACCAGTTGAACTACGAAAGTACTACACCCGCACTTTGTTTTGTTGCTAGGCAACAGTGGATGCATTCAAGTTTAGAGTTGGAGACTAGACCCTAGACATGAAACACATCGCGCCGATTTTGAGTTAATACTTTCGACTTAATTCTTGTAAATAATATGAGCGGTAAAGTTTGTCAATGTTACCTACAGTCAGAAAATACACTGCAAGGGTATTGAAATTTGCATTGTCTCAAGATCCAATGCCAGAAAGATGTCCTTTTGTACAGCAATAAAATTGACACAAAAGGCCATACCGGTCGAAGGCCGTTGGTACATTGTAAAATTGGGAGTGGTATCCAAGTGTACTTAACATTGACAGCACAATGGGATGATGTCATTGTTGCACCAGTCGAAAGCCCAAACTTCTTATTAACGTCCAGAAACTACCATACTAGCTAAATAACAGCATTTAATATAATATATCCATGTTCCAAGTTACACGTTCCAAGTTCCAAGAGATATAAATTGCAATAACTAACCGAAAATAATAACAGAAGAGACCTTTTTTGATACTGAGAGTTTTAATTTGATGGCAGATCGCACAGTGAATATCAAACGATGGGATGTTATTAAGTGACAGCTAAAATGCAAGTTTCCATTCAAATCAACCAAACGTACCAAAGCTAAATTATTCAGCATAAAGCGTTTTCCGTTCGTTAATGCAGCAATCACAGCACCGGTGTGTGATACTAGCAAACTGTAATTAGTCTGACATCAAACCGCATGCTGAGATTTGATTAATGACGCCAAACGTGGGCATCGTCTGTGACAGGGCGATGTGAGAGCGTTTTTCCACTGGCAATGCTATTAAGATCTGATAAATCACCATTGACCATATTAACAATATTCATACTTTACTCGTCTTTTAGTTTGAAGTTAAGAAATTTTAAGTGATTAGAAGTAACAGTATAGAATGCTTTTATTGTCATGTTTTAATAAAAATCCCTACATCTAAGCAGCAGTTACAAGGAACGTAAAATATCGCAAGCAACCAACGACCATTAAAAACGAAGCAGAATGTGGTTTTATTTTTTACGACTTATTAGAGCTTTAAAACGCGTTACAGTTCACGTTTACGAGTACAACGCCTTGAAGCTTTTTAATGGCTGGTGTTAATTCTATTTTAAGCGCTCCCAACTGTTTTTTGGTGAACCTTAATCTCTCGTTGGGATGAGGGAGACCTCTATTTATGTTTTTCGGGAAGTTTTGATCTTCTCTTGACAGCGATCCACTGGGGAGAGCTTGTGAGGATACCGGTGATCAGTTTGAATTTAAAATTAAATTTAAATTTATTTTGCCCATTCTCAAAAACCAGTTTACCTATAATCAAGATTCTTTGTACGTGCTGTATTTCATAGTAAGACCCGACAATTATAATATCTTACGTATTGAGTTAATTTCGTACAGTTCGCATAGCTTGCAAAAATTATAATCAATTAATATTCAATTAGCAACGTGCATATTGTTAGTTGAAGCAACTTTGGGTGTTTTTCTTAGGGACTGGCATATCGTAAGGCATATTTTTTAACGGAGCTGACATTACGTTTTCGGTTGGCGGTGATGTCTTTAAATCCCCTTTAAAGCTACCGGCAATATCTAACAATTTTACCGCTAGCTTGACGTACCTTAGGGAGCACAGAAACACTCTTGAAACTTTGCTGCTAAGGTTCACCAATTCAAGAACCAACCGCGACCAGTGTCGATCAACTTTACAGATCGTTTACTATCTGCAAAAGCATCGAAGCTGAGAGCGCTTATCATTATGCATATCGCAAATTAATTCAACAGCAACAATATATACCGCGTCTGCAATGTAATGTTTGTCAAATGGAAGTTTGGTCATCAAATATTGACGTAACGAGCGAAAGTGTTTGCTTGCCTGACCATTCATTTGCACTGATGTAACTATCTCTGCTAACAATAAACCGTTAAATGCACATAAATGTGTTGGAGCTATACAAATCTTGTCGTAAGTACTTACATACGATAATTTCCAATTTTCTTAGAAAGTTTTGTTTTGCCCGTGAAAGCATTAGCGTAATACATACGAATTGTCCGTAATAACCATGTTCCATCATAGTCTAGTAGTTAGTGTATCTAACGATCCTTTCGGCGGACGTGGGTTCGATGCCAATCTAGGCGTATTATTTTTTGTGATGAGCAGGAATATTTTAGGAATGTGTTTTAGAAACTTATATGTGTAGTTTATCACTAGTTATCATAAAAGCAAGTTCTCCAGATAATTATTATGAACTTTCCATAGCAACTGATCCTAAAATTTGGGAGACTTATTCTCTAACTAACGCAAATATATTCATAGTCTCAAAAATTAGTCTTACGTATTTATAGGATATGTAATATTGACTTTCTAACTGATTATTCTCGTACCTAATACGAGTTATTAATCAAGGAATATTATGTATAGGTTATTATTAGTAACAAGCAATTTTAATATTGATTGTTTTGATTTGATTACCATGTTGATGATATTGATAGTGGTGATGATGATGATGGTGATGGCGATAAAAGGTATCGTCTTTCATCACCATCACCATCATCATGATATGAATTGGTTACAACATTGAAATAAGTTCAGATAACAAAGTTTAATAGTGAGTATTAGGAAAAATAAATTCAAACATGACGAGCATAAAACTTCGATATCGATTAATGAAAATGAAGTCGGAAAATGAATTAAAAACAACATAATATTGATATGGATATGACATACACGTCTATAAACTTGATAAAATCGCTGGTGTCGAGCGCAGCGGTAAAATAAATTTCAGCGCATTTCGAGAAGATGATAAAAACTTAACGTGCTCAAATTTATCGCACTCGAAAATGAAAATGAAGTCAAACTTCACTGGTTATGGGTTGTAAGAGCAGATAATATATGTTTGTCTCCAAACAAAATTAGGTTAGCTAAAAACAATATCGTGAATTTCGCGTAATGTTCAACTGAACATCCTAAAATCTTAACTGCTTGCCGGTTTTATGATGATTGTTTAAAAAATGCATTGTAATATGATTTTAAGATATATTTAAAGCAATGTTGATATACGAGTACTGAATTGTGTTATGAAATAATGCCCGGAACACAGTTCTACTATTTTTCGAATTCAGTTTTAACAATAGCATTAGCAAATCTTTGTCACATTAAGTTAAATATTTTTTTTTTCGATTCTATATCAATGCTAACCATTCATTATTATTTTTCTTTTCGTTATTTCGTTGTTGCAGTAAATATTGAACCGTAAGTTTTTACCATTACCAAAATGAAAGGACCCATCACTATCATTAGTATTTATTGTTACCATAATTTAAGAAATATAAACCAAACACGAGAAGAATAAGTTGATTGTATACGCTACCATTCAATTGAGTTTCATTGTATCGCAGACGAGATAATGAATTGAAGAGGCCACAATTGGCTTCGTAAATCAGATACGATTCGGAGTAAAATGAAACTGAAAGAACACCTTGACTTGTTCGCACTAACGACGTCTGCTCATACCTTGATAAAGGATACTAAACGATTTATTTCCGGTTCCCGTCAAAACTTATGTTCTCCATATGCAAACATGGACAGCGTACAAACCTTTTTATTTGTCCAATTAAGGTATATATTTTCTATCTGGAAAACACGTTTCTGGTTAGGCTGGTTAGAAAATTCAAAATAAATAATATTTCGTCCTCACTATTCCAATCGATTTCAAC
>DWQT01002163.1:0-14760 GCA_018244895.1 Myscelus amystis hages | reverse complement strand
TTTAAAAGATTTAAGCGGTCAAAGGGACATAGGGGCAAAAAAGCGTTCCTGTTTTATACTATGTAAGAAGAAGAAGAAGAAAGATGTTCTATTATTATTTATATCAAAGATTTTGTTGTGCGTACAAGGCAGCTCAATTTTACCGCCCATTATAAATGTTCAGAATTGATCTCACATAATGTTACATTCATTAAGTGCATTAATTAAATAAGCTTTGCGATAATATGAAAAAGAGGTGAAATATATGCGAGTAAATCTGACAGCAGCGGGTCAACGTTAATGTATGCACATTATAATAAAAATAATCACGACTCATATTTATATTACACACTACTATATTTGTTTATTGCTTTTGTGTCGATTCGGTTCTGACATTTTATTGTTTAACATTGTGATTGATTTTATTATACATTCGCTGATCCTCTGATAATAATCATGTACGTACTATTAATTTAATATAAATAAATGTATCCATTTTTTATCTCTTTGGCTCATGCTTGTTTTCATATATTAGTTGATATTGAACTGATTGACATAAATGCCTTGACTGTTTAATATGCCATAAATCAACGTAATGTTTACAGTAAAGGATTAAGAGATAAACCAAGAAACAATTCCAATAACAATTCTCTCAATTCTATTCATAAATCCATATTGTTAAACAAGTGTAACAAGTATTGTGAGAAATTACTGTAACTTGCAGTTTAACTTGACTAGTAATCATTTCAATTACTGTAAAAAATGTTAAATAAACTAGTTAAAAAAATACATTTGTCATAATAATGGATAATTAAAATACATAGGTACTATTTGGATGAAGCACGACAGGTTTGTAAGGACAGAGATATATGGCACTCGGTGCGCCCTGCCTACGCCGTTATGGACCTGGCGTGATGGTTATGTATGGATGTACATAGGTACTAGTCGTTTATACGTGCATGCGAATCGCTGTATGCTTTTGACACTACATAAATGTGTAGCTTTAGACAATATCCGACATTTATATAAATTATTGGAACGTAATTCTATTGTTTTCCGAAGGTTTCACGAACATATTTTAAAATACAACTCGTTAACGAGTATTGGCTGAAAAGAAAGGATGGATTAACCTTCGTTGTATTCGACTCGTTCGATGTCAAAGTAGGAAGTAGACATAAAACGAAAAGAACATTGTTGCAAAGAAAACTATTTCAAAAGGTCAGCCTGTTTAATTTGAAGTATCTAAATGTATTATTGAGTTAATGTAATTTTATGCGATGTTCAGTAACATCTAACTATTCTATATTATAGCATATTATTTAATCTTCTGTCCGTCACTTATACTGTTAGACAATTCTCATCGGCCTTCTTGTTTTTTACCACAACGGATTGTCACCGCATAGTGGTAAGATTGTAGTCTTAGAAGTCCTCCGCCATTCTGGACATATGTGAGCACCCACTTTGTAGCTCGTGCTATGTTTCCTACATTACATATATGCACGCCGTATGAAAAATATTCATAATTTGAGGTAATTTGTATCTGTATCTTATGTGTTGTTCGATATTTAAATGTACATACTCGTACATATCTACATATTCAGTCCTTCGCCTGAATTTGAGGAACCTAAATGAATCATGATTCTTGCTTCGATGAGGCTGTTAATTACTAACTTTGCATTTAAAATAAATACCATTGAGAAATATGTATCTATTAATTTAAACCGGTAATTAGGTCATTGAATTTATTAAATAAAATAAGCTGATAATGGTATACTTGTATCTGCTGCGACGGTCTTTAAATGGTGAAGATGAAATTAAAATTCTGCTTTCTGCACAAGACCTTATTCGCGTGAAAATCATAATTTTACATATATCCTATAGATCGGAATCTCACCATCAAATCAAACGTGATTTACAACACAAAACGTGAGTTTTGTACTAACAAATCGATTAGTCGATTATGAAGCGTGACATCTTATAGGGAATACCTATATATGGTATGTATGAACCCGGAAATTCTCTGGGAATGCACGCCTTGCATTACGCACCAGGAAACTTTTATAGGCGTTAACATGTCACGTGGTATTTACATTTCAATCGGGAGCACAGCGGTGATCTCGTTATGTAACATAAACAGTTGAAAGGATACCGCTTGGAGCGGTCTGTGGAGTGCTGATAAATGTAACGTCTCTACGAATAAGAAACACTTCGATAAATAATAAATAGATATCATAAATGAGTACACTTACAATGTACATCAAACATTATTTTAAGATAATGAATACTAATAGTTAGTCGAATCTAATCATATTTTCTTTTACATTATTACCAAACGACACACTAGAATTTATAATATACTCTCTTCATAGAGAACTGGCTATTTAAAGTGTGAAAAAGAGGCACTTTAGTTAGGAAGAAATGAATATTACCAAAAGTATTTTCGTTTATTGTTTGTAACTTGCCTAAATACAAATAATATAATAAAATTGAACTATCGTTAATAATGTCAAAATACCGGCTTTTTCTTAAATGCGTATGAAAGTATTATACTAATTATTATTAGTTATATTATTATTAGTTTACTAATTATTATTATTAGTTCTTGAAATAGCTATTGCTATTTCAAGAACAAGAAACCAATTCGTGACATTTTTGTTAGCCGCTCTGTGTAATCCGGCTAATCTCCGAAACGCCTGGACGGATTTTAATGCAACTTTCAGTCACGGATAGCAGATGTTACAAGTAATAATAATACTACTTTTATTGATAACTGTGTGTCTATTTCGTAGCCAACTATTGTACTAATTGCTGTAGTGAATTCGCCGCCGCATTTAGCTGTAAAGTAAAATGACAGTTACAATTGCCAAGAATACTAAGAATATAGTAAATAAAATATTCAATGAGTGTCAAAAGTTAAAAACAACCAACATAATAGCATTTGTAAGGTCAATGCAAAGTTCACAATCACTACATTATACCTAAAGTACTTTTAAGCGACAAGTATGACCTTAAAATAATATAAATATTTTACAAAAAGATATTAAGTATATCAAGTATCACTTGAAATGTTATAGGTATGTACCGAACGATTTATTTCCTGCATTTCATATCATAGCCTTTATAATAGAGATTCAAATTACAAAGGACTTTGATATGTAGGTATATATTTAAATTTAGAAAAAGTATTTCCAAGATTACATTCAAGGGTTTGAAAGGGTTGAAAATAATTAAGACAGCACGATAGACAGTTCGTTCGGTTGCTATAATTATAGGTATTATAATTAATTATTTATGAACGTTTTAATGTCTTCGTCGGATCGACTGATTACTGCCTAGCAGTTCTAAAAGTAATTTGGGTGGCATGGTTCTATATGATTGGGACTAATAAGCTTACGTTCGTTTGCATCATTACCGTACCCTCCATTGTCTTAAGTAGATATAAAAAATAAAATGACATGACATCAAAATGGGAATAAAATCGCTCATTAATGGCAGCCGTTTCTTTCAAAGAATAGAATAGAATTGTCATAATAATGAAGGCAAACCAAACCTATGAAAAATGAAGTTAAGGACATAAAAGATTCACCGTTGGGGTTTGGGTGGGTAGTCTAGTCGTGTTCGGCCAGGAGTCCCACAGACCCCCGGCATCCCCAGCCGGTACATGCGTAAACGCATTTCCCAACGTAACAAAAAAGGACATAAAAGATTGCATTTTATTCGGTTCTAACTTTTGCCCTCAGCTTTGCTAGCACAGAAGATGAAATTGCAATACTTTATAGTAAGTCCTGCAGCTCTATTTTTGCCCTATATAAATATTTGAGATAATATAATTTTCTGTCTGAAGATTCTAAGGAGTTAAAATGTCATATAAACCTCAACCCTATATTTTATCCCCTTAGAGGTAGAATTGCCGAAAACCGATAAAACGTTTATTTTTTACTCCTTTAGGGCAAAAATTTACAAAATTCACTTCTTAGTCGTCATTTACGATATAAAGAGCCTTTCCGCAAAATTTCAGGATTCTAGTTTAAGCGGGTTAGCTATTGTTTTGAACTGTGAGTAAAATAGATTGACCACAATTTCAAGAACAAAAATTAAAAAGCAAATGTGACCAACTCACAAAAACGAGGGTGACAAGATATGAACAAGTTTTGTATCTCCTTTCATTGGGTATAAGATCAACTAGAAATAAATGCCGGCTACTGACTACGGCAGCAAACATGTCACGTAATTTACATTTGTTCAGCCATTATACATAACAATAGACATGAGAAATATTTAAAATAAGACACGCGGTAACGTTTCAATAACACGGTTATTTGTTATGTTTCAAACTACATACTTACATTGCAAAGCTACATTCGGTTTTTTACTACTATTAGATAGATAGTTGTGGACCAATGTTCAATTTGTGTATTTCTTAAATTGTTGCCTGAGTTCTTATGAAAATGCACAGCAGCACACAGCATTTATAATGAGAAAAAGTAACATTTTATAAACACTGATTTTTTTATAAAATCTACTAATCGTACTATGTACCTAATCGTTTTTCTGGCATTCAATTTGAGCAACAATAAGTATGTGATGCTATGTTACGTAACAATTTTCTTAGTATAATAATTTCATCCTACTGATCGTTAAAAGTGAGCTGTAATTTACGTGAACTCTGTCGAATTATGTACTTAGACAGTTCGAAAGATGACCTAGACCTAAACTTTTATGATTGTTATTCGCATGACTTCTTCCATGAGTATAATGATAATACCACTGTCATTATTGCTATACCTTATTTGCTAACACTGACAAATATCTCAGTACAATGATAAGCGACGACAAAGATCCCGCCCGTAGTTCCGCTCGGAAGTTAATTACGTTTAAGTAAGCAATCCTATTTATCTCATAGCTTTACAACAAAAACTACTAATCAAAGCAAAAAATAGATCGAATATAACATCATTGTGATATGAGTTGGCAGGAAAAATGTGAACCTATTATTATCTGTATAACGATATTACATATAAGATGATCCATGATGACCGGCATTCAATGATTACTTTTACAAGAGCGTCATACACATAACGCAAACACGTATGTTTAATTGTAGTATGTAATTTAATAAATCAGGGCAAAATAAAAAGTGAATAGAAAATAAAAGCTATGTAATTTTCAGACATGAGTACTTTATATTAGTAAAGTCGGTAAGTAGGTATATCGAGATTCGCGAATAGTAATTCACATAAAGAAGTTAACGTGTCTTACTGATACGATTTCAATATACACACTATATATTACATACATAGTTGTAGTTGTTCTATCGAATATTTTACACGATGTGTGAGTAACAATAACCAGAACAGTGACCGGGCAACAGGATCACGTCGAATCAATTTCATTGAGCACATTCGCTTCCGGAGACGGCCCCCAACGCATACACCCGCCAGCTCACTCCACTACCTATGAACTATGATACGACGCTAAGTCACTACTAGAACGAACACGACAAGATTTATTTACAAGCGAAAAACTAAATTACTATCATCGGTATCGAGTAACTAAGCGAGCAAGTTTTTTTCCACAAAGTAAAAAAAAAATTAGAATCGTTGAAAAATACAATTAGATACGTAGTGGTATTTGTTTCAAATGTCGTCGTCGTATCTATCGTAAGAGTACGCCAAAGTAAATAATATATTTTTTTATTTCTTTTGTACGAATAGCGACTTATCAATTATTGTCAATATTTTATTACGTATATACCCTTACCATTGTTGTTTACTATAGAGAGTTGTATACCGTAATACTATTATTGCATAAAATGCGCATTTCAAAAGTGACCTACTTAAATAACCTAGCACAGAAACCACTTAATGATAAGATTGTTACAGAACAAGTAACAATTTTAATTATTTTTAATGCAAAAATTTTAGAAAAAGCAAAAGTTTTTTTATTAAATACAATGTAGGAGTAATCTACGTTTTAGGACATCTATTAATATATGCGGTTTATGTCCACGAACGACAGACTTAATGTGTCTACTTATGTATTAGATACTTCAAAACAATAATAAAGTTATGAGAAAACTAATTTTTCGTTTCTGAAATCATGTGTGTTTTAATCAACTATGTAGTTAGCTAATTGTAAGTATCTAATGTAAGTACCAATAAATTCATTGAGTTAAAATGCAAATTTAGTATGTAATATTGGCGCTATAACGAAAACATTATTTTCTCACTGGAACAGTTTGCAGCGCAGCGGGCCTCCTGAGCGGCCGGGCGGCCGTCGACAGTTCCTACGTGGACGCCGTAAAACCTAATTTAATGGGTCACCAGTTAGGGCTATGACACTAGTATTGTACATCTGCACGAGGATTGAGGCGGAACGTCAATAGATTGCAATATTTTTTTTGCGCACGAATCATCAGGAAACTTACCTATCCACGCGTATAGATGCAAATTGGTTTTGTTTTTGTTAATTGCATTAAACAATTTAACGATCTCCTGATAGTTTTAGTACCTACTCTTGAAAAAATATTCGCAAACACTCCACTTACTTGAGTGCAGTACTTACATCAAAACGTTATTGATACAGTCCAATAGCATTACGTAAAGTTACGATAAAAATAGGTTTGGAATAGAAAGTTGGTCAATGTCAATAAAATACGCAGAGGAGATTAGATATTTCTCAATTGTTTTATGCTTGTATTGTTATTGTTTGGAATGATTCCATATAAATCGATTTTATTACACCTATCAAAGGTTACATTTACAATTAAATTTATAACGTCTAAGTATATCTATGTTATAAACAAAAAACATGTTAAATATATTTATAATTATTATATTGTTTGTTACACTTAGCGTTGATGGGTATCATTTTAGAATTGGTTTATATTCATGTGCACTTTTTATAATGAGTTCGGATTCAATGGCTTGTTTTAAAGGAGATAGTATGTACTGAAAATAATTAGCAGACATTTTAAGTTTAAAGTTAAATAATTATCTCATATTTTTACTTGTACTTCTTTAGTATCAAAATGCCTGATCATAAGACCCTTAATTTAAGATCAGTTAACTGTAGGTAATTAACTGCGTTATAATAATCAGGAATCATTAATAGTACTTACCTAAAAGACTAGTCTACAGAATGAACAATATAACGTTACGTGCTCTTTATTCGGTAACTTCACACCATTCACAGTTCAGTTAACAAATTTTGCACTCGACCCAGAAATGCAAATAGGATACTTTTTTACCGAATAAATCTCATAATTAGGCCGACGAGCCGTAGAGTTACATCGGATCAGTATTTTTATCTCCGGGGTACATTCTCGTTGGATAACTGTAAAAATAAATTTTATTATTCGTCATCTACGGGGGAATTTACAAAAAATGTTGAGTCTTATTGTGACCAGGTTAGCAAAACAAACAAATCTGTTACGTAGATTGTGATAGTGTAATCAATATGCACTTCGACCTTGGCCCTAAATGCACCACACTGTCCGCGAGATGAAGAATAATGTCGTAGATGGTACTCTCCTCTGTGTTTGCGTATGGAACTACGCATAACCTAAGTCTTGAACAACAAACTATAAGACACAAAACAGTCCATGAAATAACTTACACTTGTTCAACGATTGTGCCCGTTCAAATCGATTGATGGAAGAATTACGTGTAACGTGTAATGTAGTAATGAAAAAAAAAATACTATTACCGTTGGTATTGTATTTACAACACATTTGAAGAAGCATTGCACCTGTACTGTATAAACTTAAATTATATTTAACGTAAAAAATAATATTTGTCTATGAAATAAGGGTTTCATTGAATTGAATTCTTAAAAATAAATCATTACTTGACAATTAATGACAAACCAAACTACTTATAAATTTATATAATAAAAATTTTCCACCAAATAATTTAGTTATCACTTAGTTAGATATACAAAAGATAATCTTAATCACCTTCTTATTATGTACTTCTTCTATTTTACTACTAATATACTTTAATAAAAAAAAAGGTTGTGTGGTATTCGAAATTCAGCAGGAGATTTCTGGATATAATTACTTACCATTAAAGTTTAATTAGTGAACGAGATTGGTAACTTGACGGGCGACGAGAATTAAATGTCAAATGCATTCTAAAAAGCCATTACATAACGTTCTACCGGCACCGTTTTTTATTACAGTAAGTTCATTATCAAGGCCCTAAAGTCAACGTACATACCTACTGGCTAATACATGCGTCACCATGATTTTATGGGAACTGAAATTTAAATTTTTTATTTATAAGTGACCACTAAGTAATTCAAGTAGCCGTTATGCAGTCCGAATTAATAATTCTAAGAAGCGAAAACGTCATTTCATTGCGAGACCGTGTCACCACAGTGAAGATCATAGTCAAGGCGCAAAGGTCATTGTACATGCTTGATAATAATTGACCGCGAATTAGTCCGCACTTGAACGAACGCATGTTAATAACGCATTATTGTAATAAATTAATATCGATCAATCTGAAAATCTTTCAATACTGATAAAAAAATGCTGGGAAAATAAGTACACAATTGCATCTAGTAGGTACCATATTTGACTCCATTGTATGTCTTATTTAATACATAAACGACCTAACAAAGGTTATATATAAGGATAATTTTGGCTTCCGACCTATTTAATGATTATTTTTGTTTATTATACATGCCAACAACTTTTGTAAATAGTGCAAAATTTATGGATTTTGTATTATAAGGCCACTGAACAACACTTTTAGTACCAATAGTCTGTAATAATAATAATCGTTGAAGACGTTCTTTAATGCACTTACGTAACAGCAATGTATTTTTAACACAGGCGATTGCTGCAATGGGACTATAATTGCAAGTCTCAGAAACTAATAGGAATTAATTCGCAACGTTACCTAAGTTCTGTCTATTTCTATATTCGTAATTACACCACCATTTGCTTCAGTCATACATGTTTATAATTCTATAAACAACTCGAACTCCGAAGAGGTGACCGTCTAACCAATTATTGTAAAAGTTGACACATTTTTTCATAGCAATCGTTTGTAAGTTGTCTACGTTATTGTAACTGGTCAATAGATGGCGCTGTAGCACTTCTCCTTCCAATCCGTAAAACCGAAAATGTATGCAAACATGTATGTACATAATATATGTATTTCAAATTTGAGAATGTTATCGACGATAAATTATTTAGTTAGGCCTTAATAGTTGGTCATTGATTGCGCGTAATGTCTGTTGAGATCTGTTAGATATACGAGCGCAGGCGCGTCTCACGCCATTTACCAATAAGAACATCATACTACTCAGTTACATTACACTTAAGTATATCTATTGTAATAGAGATTATAATCATATCTTTGTCCATTTATTCTAAAGGATTCAAAACGGTCTTGTTTAACTCTAAACTGTTTGTATTCTTTATTAAATTAAGAGGGTGTTGCTTCTATATTCCAATACATTACTTTAGAGAGTTTGTGTGCTGCCATCTATTATGTAAGATTCTAACTAAAAAAACGTCAGGTTTGTAATTACGCATTACAAATATGCCCGTCTATTGTCATTATGCCGATTAATTACAATTGTTATTTGAAATTTTTAAAAATAATTTCGACTTTTGTAAGCGTCTGTACATTTTTATGGAATAATTTTACAAACAACTAACATTTAAGTCTATTGTACCTTAAATTCATAAACTATTTAATAAAACCCTTAATTCCTACACAGAAATTGGAAATAGCAGTTTACTTTATTTTTCATTTACCTACGTACATATTTATTGTTTGGAATTTTTCCCACGCTTACATTTTATAGTAATAAATTTAACTTAAAACTATTAGAATCCCTAGCCTTAAACAACGAGCAAAAGGACGTACTTTTTATTAATTGCTTGAAATTCAATATTTTAATCTGCCTAGAGTGTACGTGAGCACGGGGGGCGTT
Organism: Myscelus amystis hages; assembly: GCA_018244895.1. NCBI lineage: Eukaryota > Metazoa > Arthropoda > Insecta > Lepidoptera > Hesperiidae > Myscelus > Myscelus amystis. The sequence goes on along the minus strand of DWQT01002163.1, from coordinate 4,830 downwards.
TTAGGAAACTACTTATTTCGTATTCGGGACTCTGTACATATTTATTTGCTAATTTGTGCCCTTTTTTTGGGTTGTCATTTTGGCAATCAAATATTTTTATATCCCTCTGCTGAACTAGGAAACCTATGGCTTTGTTTGGCTCCAGTAAAATATATACGGGTTAGTGGCCACCAGTCTGTCCGATGTTTGTAAATAGTCTTTATGGTCTCCCACAACGTTGGACAATTCTCTTAACGTCCTTACTAGTGAACATTTGCGACAAGCGATTGCTATGGTAATATAAGAGCCGATCGCACGCTGCCTTCTTAAATTCGCAAATCGTTGCAACTCTGTCAGGATTACAAGAGCTTTAAGTTTATTTTTTACAAGATATCAATAAAAAATAATTTCATTTTAATTGTATTTATTTTATGGCTTTTAATTGTACGCAGCAAAACAATTACAGTAAGCGTGGTATGCTCCAAGTCTACCGCAATGGCAGACGAGTGGCCCAAAGTTGTTGCGTAGTATAGACATTAATGATAGCAATGTTTATTTGGTGTTTTACAGTTATTCCGAGTCAAAACTCGAGCAAAGAGAAGACACAAGCGGACTCGGCCGACGATCACTCCGCCGAACAAGATGTGGTTGCGTCCACTATCGGTGACTACGGCCGCTGGCAACTCCTCATGACCTTCCTCTTATCGTTATTTTCCTTTCCCTGTACCTTCCATATATATCTGCCAACGTTTACGGTAAAAAACATCATCTAACATTACTATATAACTTAGTCACAAGTGACTCTATAGCTTTTAGAGAGAAGAAAATTGTATTTTTTGGGGCATGACTGAGATTTATATGTATATCATTCCAGGCAAAAACCACCAAGTATTGGTGTCGAAGACCAGATAATTTATCAAGTCTGCCATTACAAGACTGGATAAACTACAGTCAACCAGTTGATTCATGTTATGTGCGTGTTCTGCCGCCGGGACTTACCGTTGAGAACATTTTGAATAACACGGCGCCTTTGCTCGATTCCTTTCAAAAATGTACAGAATGGGATTTTGATAGATCCGAAGTGGGAGACACGATTATATCGGAATGGGAGCTTGTTTGTGATAAAGCTGGGCTCACTAACCTCGCTGAAGTGCTGTTTCTCGTCGGGGTCGGTGCCGGAGGTGTTGTGGGTGGCTGGATTTCTGACAAGTAAGAATCATATCATGAACAGTTTTTTGTATTGTTACTCTGTATTATATTTCATCTTTACAGAAAGATTTAAATCCAAAGCAACCTGACCGCTATACCTAATCAGAAATATGTATATTAATCAGAATGTTATAAGTTAAATGCGTAAAAAAGCATGATAATTGATGATTAATCTCACTTATAAATTTTTCTGATTATTTTTGCAATATTTATAATAATTACTAGATGTAAATGATTTATTAAATATTATATGTAAGTAAATATTATGTAAATTATACAGCCTATTATTGTAGTTATTACACAATTTTGAGACATATTATACATTTATTTTACTGCATTATTTATGGATACTTTATAATTGTCTTCATTTCAGATTTGGGCGTAAACGAATTCTTATGGGAATGATTATCGCGCAATGCGCCTTAGCAATCCTATCGCTCCTAGTGCACACGTACTTGCAATACGTTATAGTGAGGCTCGTGATGGGGCTCGTGTCCGTGTCGGTAGTGTACGCGGCGTTTGTATTATCCGTTGAACTCGTCGGCGGCATGTGGGTGACAGTGGCTGGAGTGTGCAATTTTTTTCCATTGCCGTTATCTTACATTATTGTATCTCTCATATCGATTGCTTTACCCAACTGGAGAGACTTGCAACTTGCTGTATCGTTACCAGGATGCCTATTATTGCTTCTATGGTAAGTTTAACAGAATTAAAATTAACAAAAATTTTACCCGAAACTATGAATTTTCTTTTTACGTAAACCGTAAACGATGACATTTCAGGTTTGTTTTGCCGGAATCTCCCAGGTGGTTGTTGAGCATGGGGAGGACACAAGAAGCTAAGATTATATTAGAAAAAGCAGCAAAGTTTAACAAACTAGAAATACCTGCTGATTTAGATAAAGTATTGATTTTGCAAAAAGCAGAAACCCCGAAAGAAGAACTGAGCGTGTTCCTCCTTTTCAAAGGCCATTTGATGAAGAGAACATTTTGTTTATTCATCGCTTGGTTTTCAATGACCATTGCTTACTACGGCCTTTTATTAAACATAGGAAATTTCAACTTGGGAAATTTGCACGTCACATCTATAATACTTGCTGTCGTAGAAATTCCCGCTATCGCTATAAGTATCCCCATACTGCTTAAAGCGGGAAGACGAATTCCTATTTTCTTGAGTATGGTTGTGTGTGGACTGGCTTGTGTAGCGAGTGAACTTTGTGCAATCTCATTCGACAACGAGTGGATTATGATTGCATGTCTTATGGTCGGGAAGTTTGCGATCGGTGCGACTAATATGATGATGCCCATTTTCACCGCTGAACTTTATCCCACGATGATAAGAAACCTCGGTGTTGGCGCCAGTCAGATCTCAGCAGGCTTGGCGTTAATTTGCATACCATACTTGTGGGAATTGGTAAGTCTTCTTATTTTCACATTAGTTTATGGTAATAAATAACAAATATTTTGTTAACTATTGGTTTGAAAATCTTTAATAATCAGTAAATTTTGCGAATAGAAATTGGTAGTCAGCTTTATTGCGTTGGTTGCTTGCATTTTAGTACTAATGGTAGCAAGCAGCATGTGCGATATATCGCAATTTGCTGTTGTATAGTATTTCATTTTATACTCGTACCACGTCTCAAGAATGCTTACCTCGAAAGCGATGGACAGTTTTAAAAGATTTATATCACAAGTGCAGTTGGCACTTGTTTGGGCGAAAAATGTTAATAGAAAAGTTGACAGTTACCAAGTTAGTGCATTAAGTCCTCAATTTTATGATAATTCCCAGACAATGCTGAACGAACACTTGCCGATGGTGACTATCGCAGCGATGAGTGTTGCTGGCGGTGCGATTGTTCTCTTGTTACCAGACTCTACTCGATCGAAACAGCAAACTAAAACGTATGTTTCACCTCTGTTTTACCTCACCACTGAAACTATAAATTAAACTAAAACTGCGAAAGCTTCTGTATATTTAATTGAATGCAAAATTCTTATTTGGAGTTTTGGATGGCCAAAACAGGTGATGAATATATTTTAATTGAATAGCAAAGCAGTTTTGGATAGCAAAAACATGCTATGAAAATATATTTTTTATTTCAAACTACGCAATTCTATATTTACTAGCTCATTAGTACACAGAGCCCTATAGAGCAATGTTAGTATTTGTTAGTCCTAATATCTGGGTCCCTTCGCCTTTTCCAGCCTTTCCCATAATTCAGATAACAAACCCACTTGAAAGACCTGGTTAAACGATTGTGTCCTAAAAAGTTGTCATATGCATCTTATTACATATTGTTTCAGTTTTTGTGATCCTAATTTCTATTTCTGTATTTCCATTGTTCTACATATAACATTACTACGGTACCCAGAAAATAACCAAAATAATGTTTTAAATTTTTCACATTACAGATCAAATCACGAAGGCACGGCACCATGCAATGGCACATTTACCATCACTGACGACAGAGGGCATTAATTGGATGGAATACGTTTTTCAATATGCCTGAAGAACTTTGTCTAAAGTTACTACCATGTTACCATGTAAATACTGTAAAACTTAGTTTAAATATATAAAGTGATATTTAGAATGATAGTGAGACATATCGAATTTACTTGTAGTAAAATAACTACAAGGATGAGGACGTAAAGTTGTGTCAATTTATTTACAATGTTATTTAATTTATTTTCATTGCCTTTAAATATTTTAATAAAAACAATTTGGAACAACGCTCATTACTATTTAATGTACAATATTACAGTGAAAATTTAACTTCTAACATTAATTTATCTGAAGACTAAATTCAATTTTTGAACAAGCATTGACAGAGCGCAGTCTAAGAAATGTAAAAAAATAACATAGGACTGGCAAAAATTAATTGTTAAATACCTATTAAAATTTATAAAAATCTGTCTTGTCTATACTGATATGCGCTTAGACTTCTTTGTAATGTTTTGAAAGCAAGCATGTGTGACCTCTTTGGGGCTTAAATATAATTTTTATTTTGTGTAGATCAACAGGATTTGTAAAAAATATCATACTACACTTATATGTCCTTTGTGGAACATGCAGAGCCATTTAGTGACGGGTGATGTAATCATTAAATGGCAGCCTTACTAAGAAGCACACATCTTCCTTTAAAATGGACCTGACACTTTTATCGCGCTACCTTCTTAGGCAGTTTTCAAAAACATTTGATTTTCAACAGATGTTATTTAATGAGCAAAATCTTTTGAAGTATAACCTAATTTGTATATATTTAGTGAGCACATGTTTCAGTCAGCGTAAAAGTGTACCTATAGATCATATTTTGTTAATTATAAATGTTTAGTGTTTATTTATGTAAATAATATAGTAAATAAGTTAGTACTAGTAGTTATGCAATTTAATGTGTATTTAAGAGTCACTTTTTAAATATTTTCCGCATGTATTGCTACATTTTTGTTCGTTAAATGGCTTGAAAATTATGAATTAAAAAGTACCTTGATACGTCAATTTCTGTTTTCTGACACACTTAAAGCGTTGTATAATCGCCTATCTGAAACTAGCAGCTCCAAATACATTTAAAATGTCCTCAAACAGAAAATGACACCTATAACTTGCCGTTGTAGAGGCTGATTTAAATTTAATGTTAACAGGCAA
>DWQT01002162.1:0-14764 GCA_018244895.1 Myscelus amystis hages | reverse complement strand
ATTAAAAAAACCGCATCAAAATCCGTTGCGTAGTTTTAAAGATTTAAGCATACTAAGGGATATAGGGACAGAGAAAGCGACTTTATTTTATACTATGTAGTGATAAATCTAGTGATAGAGACATGTGTGGTCGGGTTGCGATGATTCCTCGGTTCACGTAAAATTAAGTCACTACTCATTAACAGTAACATTTAGTAAACATCAGAATCCCTTTAACGTACTAATAAAATAAAAACCCTTTAAAACTTTTGATTTTAAATATCACCTTCACTGTAATTTCTTCATAACTTAAATATGTACATAAGACCGCTGATATGAGACATTTTAAAGAAACTGTTAAAATGATGTAAACAAGCGCTACATTATTTTCATTACCTCGCTGAAGAAATCAGTGCTCTCGGGAAACTTTTCAATAATCATTTCGCATATGTGGTAGAGCAGTGGATGTTTGTGTACGGTGTCCTTCACTTCCATAACCTTTGACAAGTACTCTAGTCGGAAACCCTTTACCTGGCTGCCGTTCAAGAAACTGCCTACTGATCTTAGGGTGGCCAAGATTATTTTAAACGTCCTATTAGCTTTTAATAACTCTACACCTTGCTTTAGGTCCATCAGGGGTTCTGCTATTTCTTTCTGCAAAAATTAATATGGTACCTGTTTAGTCGATATTGAAGTGTAAGTGCGGCGATTAACATTGAATACGCATGTTTTTGAAACAACACAAGGTGGCTATGTATAAATTACTTTTTTGTTAAAAGAAGTGATTATCATATTTTATCCTTGCGTTTGAATAATGATGGCCTCAACCTATATGATGGTCCAGACGGCAGATCTCTGCGGGGTTCGTGGCTATTTTTCAAAGTATCTGAATTAACATGTCTCTGATGATTCACAAGAAGCAACAAGTTAAAGATTCAGAAGCCTTTTGGGCATGAAATAAGTTTGGTGGAATTGACATTGCAATGCAAGCCATAGGGAAACGTTAATTAGTGGAACTACTGTATTGAAGTTCTTACCTCTAAATTGTCAAAATCCAGTTTGAAGACCCAAAGTTTCAGTCGAGAAGAAAGTTCGTTTATGGATGCTAATGTAAGTAGGAATTGCTCTGCGCTCCCCAGAGGTAAATCAGGATTGGCATACTAGAATTAAATGTTTTGTGAGATTGAATAACTTTTAAAGGTCGTTGATATGTTGTAGCAACAAGAGTAATCTCTCTTTTAGATTACCTACATGTTGTCTTTTAGTTGTATCGTAACTAAAAAGGATTCGATCATTTACCATTTTAGAAACACTAAAAAGGTAAACAATGATATATAAAAATAGTGGCACAAGTTTCAGGTCGTCTGCAAGGCAGTATCTTACTACCATTATAAATACGTATAATTTGTAACATATTTATTTTGTTTATCAGTATATATTCCACTTAAGTACAAGTGACATCTTTGAAATATAGATATATATATTTACTTGAGCTTCTTGAATTTTTATTTTTTCTTCTTCTGTTGGCAGCATTGTCAATAACTTTTCAATTCCTTCTCTGCCTATAACTGTTGCATCCATTTTCATTATGGCTGCTTTTATGGTTTGAGGCGTTGGCAGCTTTTTCATAGCAATGTTGATCGCATTTGAACGTTTGGCATCTAATATTAAATTTCTCTTTGGCTCCATTAGCTTCTAAAGGATAAATATCATTTATTAATAGCATTCCATACCATGTTACATAGAATTATACGATGTTTCAGTTGGTTGAGTTATCCATGGCACTTACCTCCTGTTGTTTACAAAAAAGTCGCGGCACAATATGAAAAACAAAAAATGATTATATTAATAGAGTGTTCGATTAAAAGTATAAATATGTTACAGAAGTAAGAAAGTACACTTTTTAATTTTCATACTAATTACTTAAATTAAACTTTATATTAAAACAAACCTTAATTATTAAATCATTTGTTCGGGACTCAAACAGATGTTCTAACATTGCAGTGTCTAATGTTACATCTGGAAGATCGTCCCAAATAAAGCCACCAACTTTTGACCTCATAACTGGTGGTACTGGATTATCTTGAATTTCCCGCCAGAATAATTTGACGGTCTTTTTATTCTTTTTTATAGTGGAACTGTCAGAATCATTCAAAGACTCTGTTAATGATGATCTAGACGCATCTACACATTTAGATACTGGGGCACAGAGGCCAGGGAGAGCTGGGAGAGGGGGAGGAATACCAATAGCCGGAAACATTCCCGGAGGAGGCGGTGGTGGCCCATTTCCTGCGTTTACCGCTGGTGACAACATGTCATCATCAGAATCATCTCGCAAGTCTGAAAAGTCTAAATCACAAGAATTCCATTCTCTGTTTAAGTAACTTTTCTTTAACTCCTCCCAATGAATATCATTCTCGGATACTTTCATTTCGTGTAACTTTTGCGTTTTTTCTATAGCTGAGCTTTTGATAATTTCTGTAAAATATGTATTTTTTTAAGTACACATTACTATAAAATGATTTATTGGTTGTGTATCATTAACTCTAACATAATTACCTTTTGACTGCGATTTGGCTAATTCTGCTTTGGCTTTTGATACTATTCCTGCTACATCTGTGACCCGTAAAGGTTTTTCTTCTGTCGTTGGACTTATAGGAGTTGTTAGTCTTTGGGCCAAGTCTTTAATACTGTGCTCTCTATTCAACAGAATGCCTCTGTCATCTTTAGCTTCTGGAGTAACGTCTAATTGTTTTTGGCGTATTACAGTAAGTGTGTCTACGGCGTTAACACTGTGACCCAAAGTTCCATTTTGGATTCTCTGCTTCAATCCAGCAGTGTATCTTTGGTTTCCTGGTTGGAAATCACAAATAAATAATATTATACTATTAATTATGTTAAGGCTGTGTAATAACAATATGTGTTGTCAAAATACAAAAAGAAAACAGAAACAAGAAACTTATAATGGCAGAAAATTAGTAGGTTAGTTAATGAACAGACCATTTTTTATCACATCTGCTAGGTTGGGAGTCAGTGCAGATAAACTTGAATATAGCTTGTCATCTTCTTGATGTCCATTGATGCCGTTGCAAATATTGATCTTGTAACGAGGTGGTTCATTTATTACGCCGGTGTATTTGCCTTTGAAATTTGAATAAGTCATGCATGTTCCATTTTGGTTGGTGAAATTTCCATTTGTGGTTTTGTTGTCTCCTTTATTGTGCCCGAATAGGCCGTTATAAATTTCACTCGAGTTATTTAAAAATTCTATTTGATGAGCTTGGCGCGCATATCTGTCTCTCTTCCTTCTTAAAGCTGTCATTTCTTTATTGTCCTTGTTGTCTACAATTGATGGTAAGTAAAAATGTGGTCGATTGTTATTTGTGTTTTTAGTTTCTGATTCCACGTGAGAGATGACTGGTAGTGTCGCTATTGATCGTTAGTTGGAGTGCCAAAAAACAAATTAGTCAATTAAGCATATGCAATATCAAACACTATATGCATTAAAAACTGCAATGATTAGATAATTCAAAATCCAAGAAAATAAAGTAAATTCAATGAATTACCATGCATATATGAACCAAAAAATCAAGGCTAAAAGTACACACATGTTAAAAGTAAATACCTTTTTCTTTCATTTGTTGTTTTTTGGACTTTCGTCTCTCTTGCGTATTTAAATTAAGGCTTCTTCGTCGTATTGAGTTAATGACAGAGTCATCTAATTGCCTGAAAAAAATTAGATTGTGCGTATGAACTTTATAAAGTTTTGATTGTTTTGTTATCCGAGCTTCTCGTTATACTTACTTAAGTGCGGTGCCAGTTTCATCACCGTCTTCGTATAACAGCACTGCCTCAAATATCTGCAATTGCCTTAAAAGATCTAAATCGGTTCCTTGTTTGGACATGTACAGTTGAATAATGTCATCCATGCCCTGATCTTGGAGGGCATCTACTTGATCATAATATGTGTCTCTATCGGGGATATTATTCAGACTTCTATTTATCAAAGTTGTTGCATATATGAGGAGTTCCGTGTCAGACGCATCAAAATCTTGAAGGATCTTCATTACATTATACCACGGTTGTCGACCATTAGAGTTATCTGTTATAGTTATTGCATCGATGAGAAGCAGGCTATTCTTTTCAGTGTACTCGACGAATACCAATAAGAGTTTGAGGGCTGTTTTCACGACGTGCCGGAATTTGCTTGAGATGAGTGAATATAGCCATTGAATACACCGTTTGTGGGTCATAACACCATGCATGCCATCCACATACAATAAAATCTGAAAACAATAATTGTATAAGACTTAACGGGATTAATTTAAATCGAATTATAACATCCTTTCCCGACCTGAGAAATTTAAATCACATTCGCTTCGGTTCAGTAGGTATAACCAATTGTTACATAACAAGTATTTTATGTATTATCTATACAAATATTATAAATGCGAAAGTGTTGGTTTGTGCGTTTGTTTGTTTTCAAAACGTCACAATGGGTCGATGTGATTTTTGACACGAAGATTACCAGAACAAACGGAAAGACAGGCGTTTTATAAATATCTATATATTTTTTGTAATGACTTATTCAAAACATTACCTGCCCGAGAGCTCTGAGTATGTAGTCCAAGTAGTTATGGTCGGCCATGTTGCTCACTTGCATCAGACAATCTAGCCCCTTGTTTGCGACGAATTCATGTACCAGGTCCTTGTCGGACTGCAGGATCTGCTTGAGGGTGAAGAGAGCTCGTCGCAGTTCCCTGCCTTGCGAGTGTAGGAGCCTCTCTGTAATAGATTCAAACATATAAGGTTTAATAAATATTATAATCGTTAAGTGTTTGTTTAGGAGTAAAAACATGTGAGATTTCATGACGTTTGTTTCGATTCCCTCTCTTCTCTATAATCTTCAATTTTCAAATTTGATTATATAAGGCTCATTACTTTGTGAAAACACTGATGCGTGCTTAGATTTGAAACTAAGCGGAGTGGGAGACTGACATTTAAATGACCAAGCTACTTATCACGGCTTCTTTAAATATTATTGAGTAGGATTTAGCTACATTTTAGTAGAAAAACATGTTTTACTTAATTTAAACTTTTGGCACATTTTCCGAGACTTACCGATGATGGCATGAACCCGGACTGAGATTTGCGTGCGTAGGACCAGCGAATTCTTGCGGCTGAAATAAAACAAAGATTATAAAAATATGAAGTTGAATTAAATGTGTGAAAAATTATTATATGTAATGGTTGTTTCATAAATTTTTACGCCCTAAAAGACAAAATAAGCTAACTTGCTTTTGTAGTTAAACTTCGGTTTTTTTTATATTTAGTTAATAATTATTTAAAACTTTATAAAGTTTTACTTTCAATAAAACAAGAAATTTTTCATATTGTTTTGTTATATTTCAGTTCCTAGCCATTAAATAGTTTTACAAGTAGTAACAAACGACTCTTTGTATAAATAGTTTATATACTGGTATTGATTAATACTGTTTGGATTATTTGAACAGAAGTATTAAATGTGTATTAAATGTGTAGTTTTAACGGCGTCGGCGCGATATTCATGAAAGTCCGTCAATAAATGTTTTAGATACGTATTGAATACACCTTTATCAATATATTGTTTTTTGTTAAGATATACTCTATTACATTATACTTAGTTTTTTCACAACAATTTCAATTATATCTCCGATATTCTCGTTACTAGCGTTGATGCAGTTGATTTTCAATTGCACGGTACATATTAATGCCTAACTCACTCGTCGATTGCCTCGAGGGCATCTTTAAAATCCTCATCCTCGGATATATCATCTTCGGTCTCCAGGATGACGGTGGTGCTGTGCGCCGAACTGTCTTCGTCATCAGCCGTGATCCCGGAGTCGACCGACAGCTGCCTCGACACTTGGTAACTGCCGTTCACGGAACAATCGAACCAATGTTCGCTTTGCGCGGACGAAGAGCAACTTGTGAGCCCCACTGCTCTTCCATCTTGATCGTTCTCCATTTTACCAGCAATTGACTATACGGAATACAGGATGTTTCCACTATACCAACGACTATTTTCAATTTTCTCGCGTTATGTTTACATCTTTTCAATAAATAGTTTTGGTAGTTTTTATTTTTCGGTTTTTTAATGAAATTTTTGAGAAGTACACGTAATTAATAATGGCTCGCAACCAAATTTTAGTTTTGTTAGTTAGGTAACTGACACATTTTAAACATAGTTTTGTAGCGAGGTCACGGTATACTCTCGTATATAGGTTAGTCACTTGCGTCTCCTATCGAAGTCGATATTCAACTGTGCTGGAGCTCGCTTGGAATTGAATTCATTGATTCTGTGATGTAGGTAATTAGGGCTTTGCACTCATTTCGCTCGTACACAAAAATGCTAAATAATTATTTTGAGCTTTGGAAATTTTGTTGTATGGCTTAGATTCCTTCCGTCCTTTGCCGAAGTGATAAAGGTTAAATAATATACTTATTTTTTTTTTAATTTTCTTTTGTAGGTCAAAATTGATGTATTAAAATACGGTTGAGTTACGTATATATCTATTCCTTCTTATGTCTACATCATACGCGTCAATGGGTAAATATAAAAAGAAAATGGTGAGTTTAAATTTGATTCTTATTTATATTTGAATCTAACAGGATTAAAATCTGTCCAGAAATACGATATTTATAATTGTGAAATATTAAAATATGTGTGCATGCATCCGAAGTACAGGCATACGAATCAAAAGGAATCATCCTGTATTGTCATAGCTGAAGTTCATTGTTATAGGTTCGTAGCGAGTTTTTGCCAAGCATTCAACTTCATCGCGATTGAATCTCGCCTAGAAAAAGTTCATGATGTCAAACACTCACGGTTTCGCTTGTGACTATACTTTTCCAGACTTTCTATGACATCTTTTAGGTATTTCATAACTGTCATAATTGAGCCTTTATATAATTAACTAGCTGTCCCCGCAAACGTTGCTTTGCCATATCAATGATAGATGGCGCTACTCGTCGCGTTTTTATTATTTAGTTACATTAAGAACAATACATGTCAGCGTCATGTTATATAGCCTATATTATTCCTCGATAAATGAGCTATCCAACACTGAAAGAATTTTTCAAATCGGACCAGTATTTCCTGAGTTAGCGTGTTCAAACAAACAATCAAGTAGTATACAACAACATATTAGTATAGATCATTATTACGCTCATAACAGGAATAATATTATAACAATCACATTTTATTATCATCGAACAGGTTTCTCAGAATATTTTTTGTGATAATGTTGAATTGTAAAACATTTTGTTAGAACAAAATAAGGGTCCCAGAGAGCAAAAGTTTGATCAAAGTGTTTTGTTTTTGGTTTAGGGCTGTGCAAAGTGGGCAGTGCGCGGCGAATAATAGGATCGCCGCGGCAGTTGGAGAACGCCGCGCCGACGAACAAAAATCCGCACGGCGTTTGGGTGTAACTAAATATATAAGACTTACGGCCATTCATAGAGAATAGTCTAACCATAGATGACTTCACTTGCGGGCTGATGTAGTAGTTTCAAATATCGAACTCTGCTATGTGTGTGTTTTTAAGAGCACCTAATCTAAGTTTTTGTATGTGGTATGATTATTTAGTGACGTATTTATTTTTTGTGTTCAAATTAGTGTCATATTTAAATTAATGTCACAAATTATTGCTTATAACATCCCCTTTACAATGTTATAGGCTTCCTGCTTAGTGGATCTGTACTTATTCAAAGCATTTTTATGTTAATGTGTATATCATAGTATTATTGAATCTTGCCTTATAGTAGCTCTACGGTTGGAATTGGTGTGCAACGTAATTGGGAATTTGTGTTTTTTATTGTTTTTTTTCCGGCGTAAAATATCCTTCCTTCGGCGTTCCTTTGCTAAATAAGGATGTTATTAAATGTTTTGCTTAAATTTAAGAGTGCCATTATCATGAAATATAACAAGTAACCTTTTTTTTTTGCGAAATTGCATTTAGATTTGCATTTTTCATAACCAATTCCATACAAATTATTTTATGATAAATTTGCAATATAGACGTAATTTTATTGATAATAATAATAATCTAGTCGGAAATATAAGCCATTGCAATATTTTATAAAACAATATTTTAATCTCAATGTTTAGATCAATTTCATAGAACTATGGCAAGTTAGTTAATCAATATTAGGAGTGTAATGAATCATAATAGAAGTTTTATGAAGATACTGAATTATTTATAAACTGTATAAGTTTATTATTTGCATGGTTACTAATAGGTGAAATTGTGTATATTCATATATGAAATAAATACATTTAGAAACATAACTTGTTTTCAATATTACACCCAACTATAAGTGAAAGACATTAGTATTTTAAATCTTATTTATTCAAAATGACGAAATTAAATCTGTCGATATCTTTTTTTATTATAGAAAACATTTTTCTACACATAAGTATTATTATAAATGCGTCCGGTATACGCTGTACTTCTCATTATTAAAATCTCTTAATATTTTACTATAAGAGAAATATACAATCATATATACATTTTATTTAATCAATAAAGAACATTCAATAAAAACAGATTTAATCACAACAGTCCCCATTTCACTAGTTTATAACGGAGATTCTTTCAGTGACAATATAATACGTATGTAACAAGAGACTCTGTTACAACATTTTATAAAATATTATTCCATATCATTGAACTCACTTTAAGTATGCTTAGTGTGCACACCTTGTGGCAAAAACGGGTGACTGGCTCATACAAATGCTCTTTACTGGTACTGCACATGGCTCATAGATATCGGAAGATGCGATCGACGGGCGCAAGACTTAAAGGTGATTATTATCTTTAAAACAAAATAAAAAATAAACTATTTTAAAACATATCTGAATAAACGTAATTTTTAAAATGAGAAATTTGTAAAGAAAATAATTATAACTGCCATTCAGCCGCAGCGGAGTCCGCGTGTGCGTGCCCCCACTTACTGGACGTGAAATTCAGACAATCATATATATGAATCAAATAATTTATGTCGCCATCGATCTACAATCACAAATCACACCCATTCCCACACCAAATACACTATCACAATCCTAAGGCGAATCGACCGTGTCACCCGACTCGTGGCAATGGTCGCTATGCTTTCTCCTCTTTTTCCCTATTGTACCGTTCGAGTTCTTTTAGAAACTGTCCTTTGGGTTTCATTACGTTGGGCCTGTCGCCGCGACACTTCGGACAGAACCATTTGCCCTTGGGTTTAGTGGTGAGCGATACGCAGGAGAAATGAAACCATTCGATGGGGCAGAGGTCGTTGTCGCACAGGATCATCTCGCCGAAGGAGATCTGGTCGCAGAGGCAGTAGCGCGGCTCGTCGGGGTCGATGGGGTCGGTTTCCTCGGGCGGCGTCTCCGAGCGCTGCGCCGCTTGTCGGGCTTTGCGTTTTTTCTTCTTACCTATACCTGTAACAATGTACATTGTCGATATCAGTATTCAGATATATTATCTACAACGGGGGTCTCCAAACTACGGCCCGCTGGCTAAATCTCGCCCGCCACTGCTATCAATCAGGCCCGCGACAGCTTGAGACTAGTGTCATCAATCTGGCCCGCGACAGCCAATGTCTTACTGTTGTTACTATTGCTGTGGTAAGTTGAATGGAAGAGAATAAAAGCACAGAATGATAAATACTCGGTTTTATATGTTTGCTTACGTGGGCAGAAAAATAAAATTGTTATGGCCCTCGCAACATACTGAAAAATTTATTATGGCCGCAAGGCTACAAAGTTTGGAGACCCCTGCTCTACAATATAGTGCCATACAAACTGACGGCAAGTGGAAGATTTTACATGCTTCAAATAAAACTCAGGTCATCACCTTTGACTATTATTTCATTTACATAATATGTCCATGTGATAGTCCAGCAAGGGACAGTAATAAATATATGAACCAGTACACTATGAATAAACATGTCGAGAAGAGGAGTCTTAGTTACCTTTCTTGTGTGTGGTGTTGTGCGTATGTCTCTCGCTGTCGCGCTCGCTCGAGTCGGCGCCGTCTGTGACGGCGTTCGTCGTTGTCCTGGAGCGACGCGCGCGTTTCGACCAGCGTTCACCTATATCCATACATTTAGATTAAATAAATGATCTGTGAAATAACAATAACCGAAAAACGAGTAGTGAATAATGTGCTGGTTATCAGTGTCCAAATAGCATTGAAAGTACTTAAATATATGTTAAATACGAGCACTACATATTATATAGTACATCATTAAGAATATATTGTGACAAGTTCCGCACCCGGCGCTGCGAAGGCCGATTTGATAATTCACTAATAATCATAATATATTATTTAATCTGGTTCTCTATTACTTTATTAAGTTATATTAAGATATAAAAGTAATTTAGAAGACCTATTTGTAACAATTTGTTATGTAATTCTTATATTTAAGTAATAATTATATTTTTATATCCATATATATTTTTATAGCCATTTTGGCGGGAGTATTAATACGTCCGTCAATAGTGGACTTCGATTTTGACACCGCTTCTTACACTTATTTGAGTGAGTGTTTTATGTATTAGTTACCTCCAGATTTGTCCCTCTCTCCTTTCTCCTTGTCCTTGTCGGCGTTGCGCTCGGGCGGGGGCGGCGGCGGCGCGTGCTGCGGCGCCGCTTGCGGCGCGCTCGCCTCCTTGTCCGTTGAACGAGCGGTGTCTGACACTGGAGAGGGCTCCTCTTTCGTTGTGCCGTTTGTGTTCACTTCCAAGCAAGAAACTGTCGGTTCAAACATACAGATATGTAAATATAATTTGATTTGAATTCACAGATATCTGTCAGTATGAACTGTACGGGCAATTCTGTTAAATTTACGAAGTTAGAATTTTAAAGAACAATTTTTTAATGTGCAAATGTCAAAAATAGTGAGTGTTCGTTACAATACAGAAGTTTGCATGTGGTTATTGTAACGAAATGTAACGTCTCTCTTAGGATATGTGTAGATAATCCTTCACGTTTCTCAACATCAATCAACATTACAGTCATTATAATAAGCATAATATGCAAGACTAATTCACAAAAAAGTCAGCAATTACATATCCATACTGACATAAATGTGTTACTGTGTTAGTTTGTACTTATTGATTGATGTGATTTTTTGCATGGAGAAAGTTGGAGGTCTGGAGTACTCTCCAGGAGTGGAGGCTCCAGTCTCTTTAGGCCACATCACTTAAGGTCTGCATGTAAATATACAAACAATCAAGAAGGATAACGTTGTTGGTTTTACCTAATTTTTTATGATCAGCGTCAAGTGATCTTTGTTTGTTGTCAATAAGATCTTGTAGCAGTTGGACCACTTGCAGCTTCTCATCTCCAATCTCTTGCGCGGCAACTAAAGCTGTCTGCAGGCGCAACGCAGCTCGCCCCCGCCTCCGTTCCTCAGTGTTGGACCCAATACATACTGCTAGGTGCGTTTCTGCATCGCGAAGACATTCTATAAAGTATTCATAACAAAATATTAAACATTGTTGTAACCTGATAATCAACTAATAAGCTACTGTTTATTTTTACTTGAAAATAGGTAGTATTCATTATTTTTATGTACCAAATCACTGTTAATAATGCTTCATTGAAATTTATTACCAGGTTTGCTTACTCTGATTGTTTGAATGACTATAACAAAATTTTTAAGAAGCAAAAAAAGCATTAAACTGTATATCGTACACTGCCTTAACAGCATCGTATGTTAGAAAGGCTGTTTAAGACAGTTTATTACTGAGCCTACAATGTTATATGAGTATTCTCATAAATAATCTAATATGATTGTTATTCTAGTTTAAGAATAATTTAGAAACACCATGTTATCTCGTAACCAGGAGAGCTTGTACACAAGTGTAAGCTTATGATGGAATGATGAAAGAACAATGATGAAAATAAGTATAATGATACAGTAGGGTTCACAGACTAGCAAACTGAAAAACATACAAATTATGGATGAAGTGTATGGTATAGCGAAAAGATTTGTGTGTACCGTGCAATGTAACAACTGTATTGGGAGTATAAGTTTAATGTATACTTTTAACCTTTTTAAATCACTTATCATATTGTTGTTGTAGTATAATCAATAACTATAATCTATTAACGATGTAGTTTTTTTAGTCTTTAGTAATTTTTTGTACACAATATGATAACTTATGCAGAATGCAAAGTATTTATTTCTAGTAAAACATCTAGCATTTTTGCAATGTTTCAGTTAATTATTTTTATTTACACATATGGCTAATGAAAATTCACTGATGTATTTATAGGAATACTGAAAATTTTACATCTAGTGTAAATAGTCAAAGTATGAAAAAGCTGCGTTATTGAGGGACACGCAAGGAATGGTCAAAAATAGAAAAACGTTTGTGTTATTTTTGGCCATAGCATCCGCGAGTTGATGTTATGGAAAATATGGACGTGTGACTGCGTCTGCGTTAAAACGTCAACAAATGCTTCGGAAGTCAAAGGCACATATAATACTATCGGACCTAAGTTTACAGATCATGACATGCATTGAGATAACACAAAAAATATCAAAAATCACCTCTGTAAGTTACGTCGAGTTCTCGCATACGCGATAAATGTCGTTGCAGATCATTGGGAAGATTTTCAACACAATCTAAGTAATTTTCAACGTAAGTCGCCGAAAGTAGCGCCTCCGTCGAAGTTTGGTTTAACATGGTTAAAGATTTCACTCAGATTTTAGCATTACGCCAAGAAAATACAAGTAATCTACTTTCGAAGCAAATAACAAGTTATTACACAAAACACCCGTCAAGCATCAAAACGACAGAGACCGTTCGGAAATGAGTGACATGACATTAAAAATCCATAAACAGCGCCACCATTCATAGACAATTGTACGGTTTGGGATAGCTCTTAGGATATTTTCTATTAGTACCTATCTTAACCGTTTAGGTATTTCATGTAGATCTTTACTTTAAATTAAAAATGGCAATTTTTCTGAAAATGCCTCGTCTATATTATATTCTCTTTCGTATGTATGACCAGTATCTTATATCTATAATTTTATTGTTTGCACAAAATAAATAACAAAAATTTATATGATAACGTGGAATGTATATCAATTATGTATTTTAATAATTGATGTACACTTTTGAGACATTAATATTAGGATATAATTAGAGCAGTTACTTAAAATGTCAACCGATTTCGGAACGAAAAAAAACGTTTTGAAATCAGTCAAAATAACGCAGTGTGTAGATTATTGAGATTATAGGTAGTTGGTGTACCTAACATTATAACATGGGCCTCAATAAATATAAATTTAATTTACTATATTATTTTATTTTTTAACCTAAGTAATAAATATGTATACAAATATCAAACTTTTATTAAGGGTTTCCAAATTAGGTAAATCCGTATTCGCCATTTATGGTGTACATTATTATAAATTGGTTTTTTACCTTTGAGAAACTTCTCGCAGTAATATAAAACATTCAAACATAATATGTTATGTCTAATCTTAAAGCAATGAATTTGAAGAGATTTACAATCTTATTATGATATTAGTCATATTAGGTATTTGTACAATAAGACTGACCTTGTTTTAATCCTAGGTTTTCTTTGTTTTTGAAATAAAACGTTCACCAGCTTTATTCCTAACGTAAGCACTAACCTCATCCTTCTCATTGCCACTCTGCGCCTACTGAAAATAACTTTGGAATATCCAGTTTCTGATGTATATGGATCAGGACAGTAGGTACTTACCTCGCCATTAATGATTGTTAATGAATGTAATTTGCACGCATTTGATTTTATACTTCCGAGTAAATCCATAGTTGGAAAGCATAAATGTAATGAGATCTATTTTAGAATTTGAGCAGAAAAGGAAGCCATTATTTTAGATAATAATGCAAGTAACCGCTTAGGATGGAGGCCAAAGTAAACACCTACATGGATTTCGCCCACGTCTTCTTTGTCATAAAACTTAAATGTAAGCGACAGTTCGCCATATAAGCGCAAACATACTGGCACGAAAATTAACATTGTTATTTTCATTTTGATAGACTCAGTCAGTAGTCTGACATCCCTAGCTTAGTGACTTTAGGTTTAGTCAGGTCTTTTATAGTTAAAGTTAAATTTACTGTGAAATTATTAGTGTTTTTGTTTTGTGTTCAGTCCGTTTAATTGTGTGCAGATGTCTTCTACGTTGATTTTCGTTGGTTTGCCGGAAGATTCGAAGAGCTCCATAACAAAGTACGTATCTTGTCAACTTGAGTCCAATAGACTCGGGTACACAAACTAATAATACTAAATAGTGTATAAAACACATTGTAATGATTGGTGTATATTATTGTGACAAGTATCGTCCTTATTTATTTGGGTGGTCCTTGAGAACACCATACGAAATAATCCCATTTATTCTTTCATTATTTACCAGTTCTAGCGTAAAGTGCATTTGAAGTTAAAACATTAAAACAGATTTCTGATTTAAATTGACACACAAATACTTGCAGTAAATGGAATAAATGAACAGCAAGTTTGATATAATAAAAATATTGCTTTCGTTAACTTAACCACAAACCCTAATACTCCTGGTATGATAAAAATTTAAGGTTTCATAGGGATTAATAAGCCACTACCTTAAAAACTTAAGTACTGAATAATGGTTAAGATTTCAGCCCCCCCCCCCCCCCCCCCCCCCCGGCCCGCCGGCGCGGGTCAACGCCCAAGTCCGTCTCGGCAATGGTGTTTTATTATTTTATTTTTTTTTT
>DWQT01002161.1:0-14767 GCA_018244895.1 Myscelus amystis hages | reverse complement strand
TGAACGCAACGTGTTCACACAGCGGTTGATGCGACAATAAATATTGTGTCACAATAAATTTACCAATTACAGACACTGAGTGTACGATGTATAGTGTCGTAGTCTGAACCGGCCTTAATAATCTGGTAAAAACAGGTGATCAAATTAAGCAAAAATTTTTTTGCAACATCCGCGAATACAAGGGACATTGTTCTCGTGCGGGGACGGTCTTTCCGCCCGCAATGTCTCATATATCCTACCAAATGTCAAATACGTGGATATTAATATAATTACTTTAACTTAATTCGATAACATGATACAATTAATTGCCGATGATACAGTCAAAACTGCTGTGAAACAGTAAACGAACTGTCGTGTTCTTGCGTGGGGATACCGCAAGGGCATATACTTGGTCCTCAGATGTAGCGATCTGTTTTAAGCCAGAATCGGATTATCTTGTTTGTATGCTAATCGCATATGGGAGTATTCTAAAAAAATTTACGTCAAACCTGTGTCGACACAAATGCTTATCAAAGCGTTGATCAATTAAAAAAATGTATAGACATTTTAAAACTTTTTTTGAAGTAAACTTTCCAGAAAGTAGGTACGCTTTTCCAACATCACTAAAATTGAAGAGCTGTATGACATACATCAATAGAATCGCTTAAATAAATTTTTGGGCGTTTCAAGCACTTAAGAGCAAGAATTCGCTCGGTATTCTCCATGTTATGGGGTTCTTCACCTTACTGCAAATAAGGACTTTAGATATTTCTATTGACTTAATTAAAACTATGGACAACCCAGAAATTATACTGAAATTCTTCCCTCCCCCCATCTGCCTCTCCCCTCTCCGCCCTCTGCCACTCCCTCGTATCGCAACGACATCGATGGCATGTTCACGTACTATGTGTCCTGGTGAATGTCTGGCCGCGGCGAGCAGAGCGCGAGCTCAGTTGAAGATGAGGTCCTTGTAGTTGGTGAGCAGGTAGTAGTTGGAGACGCGGCAGTTGGTGGACGTGCGCACGACCGTGGTGCGGTCGGCGCGCTCGAAGTTGGCCTTCACGATCTCGTAGTAGCGGCCGTCGCTGTGCAACGGTATCATGCGTAAAATAATGATAGAGATCCGAGTGGATACAGACCCTGACTGCAAAACCAGAGGTCGTGGTTTCCATTCCCACCCGGGACAAACGATTGAAGTAGTAGAATATGTATATATGTATTATATCGTATGTATATATGTATGTTCGGCTATATTAAGACTCAGACACCAACATTAAGTTGCCTAATTTGGAATCAGACAGCGGTGTGGGAAATTGTCCTAACATATTATTACTAAATAGAACATACTTCGTGGCCAAGTTTGTTTGGCCACATTTGTTTGTTCTGGGTGGGAAGTGTTTGGAATAATCTTGTTCTGCTATTGTATGTATACTATGAAACATTGTAATATAATGTAAAATAAACACATTATTCAAGTACGTTACAAGTTAATTTTCCCACCAGCAATTGCAAAGCTGTAATTTGAGCATCGAGACGGCCTCACCTGAGCACAAGACATTTCATCTTGAGACACTTGACGCGAAGGATATCAATGGCTTTCTGACTCTTGTCGCTGAAACGCAGATTTTCAGGATCCCAGCGGAGCTCTAATCTTTCCAAATTAGGGCAATTGTTTGCTATGCCGTCCATTAACTGGAATATAAGAATAGATCAAAAATCAGTAGAGTTACCATCGCGATTCTTATATAAGCTTTTGGACTAATAAATAAAGAAAAATATATAGTGACAATTCTGCACTCGTTAAAGTTCTGTATAATACCCTCTTAATGTGAATAAGCCAACGAGGTATAGTTGCGGTTCAAATGTTGCTATGCTTAAAGTCAAAATATAATGAGGGGAAAGAATTCAACATTGATCAGATTCAGAAATGATCTGGAACATTCATAGTACTGGCAAAGGATTTCTCACCTGATCCACGTGAATATTCACTCCCAGCCGTTCTTGCGTGCCCATTATCAGGATTCTGAGGGAAGAAATTGCATTTCGATATATCTGATGCAGCTCCATCAGTAGCTAAAGACAGGAACGATAAATAGCATGCTAGGACACTATCATTTAACTTGATTAGATTGTAGTAGATATTTTGTACGTACTCAGGGTTATGAGAACGAGAAATATTAACCTGAGTATCCATCTACAATCAATGAAGAGTAAATATACGATGGTTGTGTGACTATGATCACGCGTGGTGTCGTAACTACAATCATAGACTTAGGAAGGATACACATAAGGTTAATCCGTTTAAAGCCAGCCAGTTAAAAAGCTAGAAATATATAAGGGGTCAGTGTAAAATAACGACCTTTATTAAATTTAGACGTCCACTTCACCCGTTACATGTGGGATCTTTAAAAAGCCAAGAGTTACGTGGATGGGTTAAAGGAAGAGAATGCACTTGGCGGCAGTTGCGCGGCAGGGTTAAGGGAGGAGAACGAACTTGGCGGCAGTTGCATGGAAGGATTAAGGGAGGAGAATGCACTTTGCGGGAGTATCGTGGAAGGGGGTTAGAGAAAGAGAATGAACTTTGCGGGAGTATCGTGGAAGTTTGTTAAGAAGAGAGACAAGCACTCGGCGGCAGTGGCATGGCAAGGTACGGGGGAAGAGGCACGCACTTGGCGTTGGTGAGCAGCTGCAGCACGCTCTGCCAGAGCTGGTCGGTGATGTGCGGCATGCCGCTGAGCACGAGCCCGTGCAGCTGCGCGCCGTGCCGCGACAGGAAGCGGTGCAGGGCCTCGTCCGACAGGTTGTCCGACGCGTCCACGTCCAGCCCCACCAGGTTCCTGCGGACACGCCCTCGTTACACGACGCACGGAGCAATTATAGACTAGCTTTCGCCCGCGGCTTCGCGCGCCTTTAATTCGTAGTAAAACAATTCCCCTGTACCGTGAATATTTCCTGCTAACTCTGGAATATCAAAATTAATATACATTTTTACTTATTGTCATTAGGATATTGTAAATGCAACGCGTGCGAAGCCACGTATAAAAGCTGTACATGTATACATGTAAACCTTCCTCTTGAATCATTCTATGTATTAAAAAAGCCCCGCATCCGTTGCGTACTTTTAAAGATCTACGCATACATAGGGACAGGAAGCGAAAGCGACTTTGTTTTATACTGTGTAAAGATTAATCATCAGTCAAAATAGCCAATGTATTTAATCGGTAGCGAATACAAAGGCTTTCAAACGATTGGACAGCAGAAACAGATACTGCATTTTATATTACAATAAGATATATGATAAAGGATATAGATAAGTGCGCTCCGTGATCACACTAGCGGACTGACGCACGACCAAGATTGTTATCACACACGACTGACAAATGCATCCTTGGCCCGTAATCCGGCTAGTGTTGCCGTCGACACAACACTAGCCGCAGCCAATGGTATTGCCCGCATGAATGCTTCACATCAATAATTTCTTCAGCTGCGTCGTTAAAATCTGAGATTGTCAAACTTTCAACCATTATTCCACCGCTTTAGGTGTAGAATGTAAAAAAATCATGCCCTATAATAGTTTACGATATAAAAGGAATCAATTTTTCAAATATCATGTTTCTAGCGTTAGTACTTTAAACACTGAATAATACAAAATCGCCTTTAAATACTATGTGTATTAAATACTATACAATAAGAATATTATTCGGTCAAAACGAGTCGCTTATTCATTGTGGATATTAAATTACAATCTGCAGTGGCTGATCTCATGCCTAAGAAAAATAACGGATATAATGATTGCCACGCAAAGTTTATCTATCCTATAGTCCGATCCGTCAATGAACTACGATTGTGACTTTTATGTACCTATATTTTGAATATAAAATTAATTAAAAATAGTGAATTAAAAAAGTAAGTAGTAGAATTAAAAAAGTAGTAAAATGAATTTAAAAAAGTAAAAGACAAAACGCAAAATAATAATTGGCAGTGTGATCCGGGCAACAAATGTCAATGTCAGACTTTGGTAAGTTAGCATGTAACAGATTATGAAACTGAGCTGATAGTTTATCAATATGTACACAATTGCCCCGCGAAATGAAGACGATTCCCGCAAAACAAGGTAAGTATGTAATATGGACAGTTCTAGACCCATAAAAGATACGATATTGCTAAAATTTCTTGTAGGTACTTTAAAAACTCTCGTAAATATAGACAAGGAAACAGATGTAATAGAGCGCACGAAAATTACAGCCTTAGCCTTATTCACACAGAAGACCTTTGGGTATTTTACGGGAATAAAAATAGCTACGAAGCGAAAAATTCGCGATTCAAACTTTCAATCAATTTAAAAGTTACATAAACATTAAAGCCGTAAAAGCACAATTGCAAACAAAAGGCAACAGATAATAAAGCAATAATCGATGTCAAGGGGAAGGGGGGGCGCGGCGATTGTCACAGTTATTTATCACCGACACCTGTACTGTTGTATAATTCGAAGGGCGAGCGCGCGCCGCTCAAATGAAACCAGCTTTTGCATATTTATACAAAAAGCGGTCACAATGAGCGGCCGTAATCCGATTAAAACATCGTTTGATAACAGCCAGTATCGAGTGCGACGCATTGTTGCGACGACATCACCTGTTATGGCGTGTGAACAATAAAAGCTAAACTCTTTCCCACAGCGATAGCGCGTGACCACTACGGACCCTAACGTTACATGTCAAAGTTGCCAGAATCACGTACAATTTTGGACACGACCACGCTCTGCGCAGTAGTTGGTAGAAATACGAGGAAACGATGAGCGAAACAGGTTGTCTATTAGTTCAGATTATAAACACAAATTTAGTTTAAATGTTCGTAATAACATGTAGCTATTGGGCTATATAAAACGTGTTTGTATTGTATAGAAAATTTGACATAAATATGCAATATTTATTACTCTTGGAAACACTCGAAGAATATTTTAATTGTGTCCCAATGAGAATGTTTTGGAACATAGTCTTATGCGCTTACATGAAAGCTATAGCACGATATTTCCCTTCGTAATTATAGCGAGTGATATTTAATTAGAGTTCAATGTTAGCTTAGCTTTAACGATAACTATCTGCAATTATTGATTATGCAACAGCACGAAATAGTGCATGAATTGTATCGCGTTGTGCTCACGGATTTATTAAAATGACTGCCTCATTGGTCTAGTGGTCAGTAAATCGGATAGAGGAACAGGGTAGTTCTAGGCTCAATTCCCATTCAATAAATACGTGTGATTAACATGACTGTGTCAAATACACATTTTGTGTCTGGGAATAAATATAAATTACGTTGAAGCTTACTCAATATGTTTACAATTTTTGGTACCTTATTTATTAGGTACATTCTACATTATATTTGAAAATGTAACATATAATAATTGATTACTTCGATATATATAAGGAACAGATACTTGATATACCATATTATATGACACAAAAATAAACCAACCGTGTGGAGTTGCGTATATTTAAACGATGTCAAAATAATGTAGTCTAACTTCATTAATTGAAGCACATCGCGAGTTAAGCCGAACGAGAAATCGTAAATAACAACATTAATTAAATATTGAACGCAATAACTTTAAAAGAGCATGTTATCTAAGTTCCATTACTTAAAGCTCCGGTTAAGCAAACTTTATGACGGTAATGGGCAAATTATTTATTGCGAAACGATTGGATCGCCGTTATAAAGAGAGCCGCTAGCGACGACCGAGATTGTGTAAGGGAGTGATACGTGTTTAATATTTTTGTTATAACGTTAAATATAATCTACTGCGAGTTGATTCTCGCGCCAGTGGAGTACGTATTTCTCGAGCTTTTGGAACGACGTTTATTATCGCGCGTTGCGAAGGGAAAAGGCTAGACGGAAAAAATCCGAAGGAAAGTTAATTAATCGGAAAAATCTTTTTGCATCGGATCGGGTCGAATCGGAATTTTTTTGCAAAATGTTAACATTTTATATCCGTTTTTGGATCTGTGTCTTGTAGTATACTTATTAATATTCAAGTGCCGCTCGATTTTTAGTCATTTACGTCAATATGTAGTAGGTATGTAATGTACATATTTTAACTTTATTGTTGAACAGTAAGACTGATATTTCCAGGCCAATGACTCTACACTGGACTCGGCATAAACAAAGGATTTGTGCAACAGTTTACCGTAAATATATTTTTTCGTTAACTTCTTTACATCAACTGCGTGCAATGTAAACAAGAAACAAATGTAAGTATTCCTCGCGCCATTCATATAACATACCTAGTTAATTCTCCAACATTTGTATGCTGAAGAGCATATTAGCCCGTCGGTGAGTCAGTCCAATCAGGGTGCTTGAGTAAATAACTAAGCTCAACATCAACAGCTCAGGACGTACGCCGTTCCAAATATTTACTTTACTTTACGATCCGTCTGTACTGGGTAAATGGTTTGCGAGAAAGCGCCGTGCTCTCTCCTCGGCGTCTGGAAGGCCACTGAGGCAGCGAAGAGGCGAAGGTCGCAGGTGTCGTTTCTGGGTTCAATGCGCATGCGTCGTACTTACCACGCAACGAACATATCCTCACGTTTGAGTACACTCGAGTCGTTGCACTTTCGTCGCTACGACTTTCATGTTAAGGTAGCACTATATATTACCGAGTGTTTATATTAAGCTTGCCCACCCCTTCGTTTACACGGCATGCAAAATTCAGATAACTAGCTGTTTGGTATTGAGATCGTGCGTCGAAATGACAGCCGTAGAAACACCTCCGCTAAGATACGATACGATCTACGTGCTGTTATCGTTAGTTACGGATGTTTTTGTGGATGCGATATCAGTGTGGAGAAGTGCCGCGGACGTAGGAAAGGAAACTGATTGTTTTTAAAGCACATATTCATTCTTATTATCATTAATTTCACTAGTACTCTTGTTACATACACACTTATATACTTAAACCATGCTATTTTATATACATTTTTTCGACACTATTTGTTCCATTGCTAGGCGTAACTATGTAGGTCTCATAGGGAGACGGTTTTAGACCATAGTCTACCAAGTTGACCAAGTGTGGATCGGCAGAACATCACACGTCAGAAATATTATATTTTTTATAACATACTCTAAGATGCTTTCCTGATAGTAGCTGTTATATTTTAGATTATAAAACGACCAATAAATAAATGGCGATGACGGAATTTGAACCCGGTAGCCGCGGAAAGGGACTGAATTTCAAACAGGGCTATCACTGCTTCAAACTGCAGTGGTTTGTATCCGGTAGGTTTATATCTATATCCAATAATGAGTACATAGAGAGTACATTGCGGATAATTTCCGTACCATAATGACGAGGTGGTAAGATGCGGGTAGTTTTTCGATGCAATTTCTTTTTACATCGCCTTCATAATAGGATCGTGTACTAGCGCCTCAACGTCAGCGACTCTTATATTATGTCTCTTTTCAAGTCTTATGTTATGTTTTTTTTTGCCGCGCCGGCTAGTATGGATTGCCTGATGATCAGTAGTACGCGGGTTTCCTATTTTTTACCATTTACCTTCATCTTCGTAACGGGTGATTTAGGAGTGTCCAGGTTTTGAGCCCCGGTCCCCTAACGACAGCGACAGACTGAAATTGAAACTACTAGACTACAGCTGCGGCTGCATTCCGCTTCTAAACAAACTCATGCTAAGCAACCATAATTTGCCATTGTTGTCTAAAACCATTAATACACGTAATTATTAATAGTACATATATAAATATCTTATATTGCTATAATAATATTTGTGCTTTCAACGGCCCCGCGGCCCGTGGCCTGCGTTTTGTTGTTAGTTGAGTTTTCCTCGCCGTATCCTGTTATGTCTCGTCGCTATTGTTGGAGAGGATAAAATATTAAATTACAACCAAAATTACTTATTGAGAACAATAACAGAGCAAATATAGTGTGTTTAATATATTGTTTCAGCAACACGATCCAATAATAGAACTGACTTACGGGTGTGATCTTTGAGGTGTTTCAACTTTACCAACACTCATTTGGGTAACGCTGTGAATACGACCTAAAACTTACCGAAGAAACAAAGGTTTGAAAAATGTAACCATTTTATCCGAGGTTTTAAGACGACGGACGAGGAATTAAGACGAGTATTTGTTTATTGGAATGAAGTTTCTTATCGCGCGTTGCGATGGAGGCTAGACGGCAAAGATTCTGACGAAATATTCAGACGGAAGTTGTCGGACACACTAGTGATGCCAATTAAATGAAATAAACTGTTATTACAATTCTTTCACTAATTAATCGAAAGGAACTTCGTTCCATCCGGGTGTCCCTTGACACCTCTCTTGTGTTTTTTATAATCTATGTGAATCAAAAGCATTTAATATCGTCTAGCATTTAGCATCGTCTTATACATAAGCATTAAATGTTGAGCCGTAACTAGATATTATAAACATAAGCTATGGTTGCAAGCCTTTCTTTACATCTCACAGCTGGACTCTCTCTCTCTCTTTCTGTCTTCCAAATAAATAATTAAGATTTTTTTTGTATCTTAACAACGTATTTGTTCATTCGGATTAAACCAAGTGAACAGAATTGTTATGTTCCGTTACTACAATGCATTATGTAACAGCCTTTTCTTATATTAATAATTCAGTCTTCAGCCGTTCACATCCAGTTTCTAATTAAATATCGACCCCGCAGGATACAACAGTTATATAGATAGCCCACTACGTTAGCAGCATACAGAAACCGCGAGAATCTTGATATTGCATTGCATTACATTGTGACGCTCGTTCGCATGATATACTTCGAAACCTTAAGAAACACACACATGTACATTAAAGTTGAGGCAATAAAATCCCCAACTCGAACGAGACAGCGAAACTGGAAACTTTACCGTTACAACTTTGTAAGTCGGCGGCGCAAGTTTGTCCACAAACTTACTTGATAACTAAGTAGTTGGAAGCGAAACAAAGTTGCAGACTTTTATAGCGCATCCTTGAAATTTCAACCATTGATATTTAGTATTCTAATTATAAGTAACCGTATAATATAAAAAAATTTTGAATACCATTGAATATAAAGCAGAAATTTGAAAGTGAGGCAGTCAATGGCTAGGTGAAATTAGCTTAGATTTGAAAGAAGAATGTTACCTATATTATAGAAATGCTTTTCGTTAGTATACCAATTTCAATTTGTCTAAAACTGTCCCTATAATCCTCAGCTTGCGGGTAGGAAGTTGAGACAACAGTTAAGAATGGTCAGAAATTACAATATGTACTAGATATTTTTTGCGAGTACCCATGAGTACACTACACTAACAAAAACGTAACCGATGTTAATTGTAACAATATTTTCACGGTCCCGTAACAGTAATCGCCTTTTTTGTTTTAATTGTTCTCGTCGAGATTAACATATTAATTTGCTTAGACTTTACATAAGTAACACGTATTTATTTCACTCGTTTAGTTATGCTAACGGATCTTAATGAATTTTTACAAAAAATCAAAATTCATGATTTAATTTGGCAAATTTATAACAATAATTTCATTTCATTCTGTATTGACACAACAATTAATACAAAGCAGTCCAAACCGGAGCGCGGTAGTGAAATTCGAAACTTCATTAAACAAACTTGGTAAGGTCTCAACTCTCAACAAGTTTGGTCACAACGCATGTACCTCCACACTTTGTAGCGACCACAGGAGTTACGGTATATTTTTTAACGTGTAAATGGAGACTAGCGTATTCATTTCATATATTATGTTAATTTTGCGGTATTTCTGCATCGTCTGTCCGATGATATCAACTTTTTTTGGTCCTTCGAGCCGGATATCGATTGTCGTAGTTAAAGCGAAGGCCGGCCGATGAAGCGTTTAGCGTGATCTTACCACTAAGAGGAGAAAAAAGAAAGTGACTTTAGGAACAATTATAACAAACACTTCTTTTAGTTGTTTATAACCGTGTATCATTTCGCCAGATTGACACAAGTTAGAATCAGATTTAAAGTTTCCAACCTCTAGAAAGTGAATCGTACATCCGGGATGCTAGTACCTCATGTGATTCTAACCACGGCCCACGTGGTCGCTGGAATTATAAAACTCCTCAAATTCGATAAGCACTAGGTGGAATGAAAGGCCGACGTCTGAAGAAATTTTCAGAAACGCTCATGAAATTTGCCCACAAAAGTGGACAGAAAAAACAAAAAAATATCGATATAGCTAAACAATTGTGGGCTTAAGATTATTTTAAGCCGTTCTAAATACAAGTGACACATTTAAACATTAAATGTAGGCGATAACTGACAAAGCAATCTCGGTAACTCAGCTATAATACTCGAAGCGCAACAAACTTTGTTGGGGAAGAGAAAAGTTTCCGTCTTCAACAAATAGCAACTTTCGGGCTCGAAACATTGACTTTGGTATTACATACAACAGTTTGGTGTTAAAACAAGTTATCCTGCTATTAATGGGTGTGAAACAGGAGTACAAACTAAAGAAATCGAAGCCTTGACGCACATGAGAAATGCATATAACAAATTCTTACAGGCTTATTGAACTTTTACTTTACAACAGGTATTCGGCACTTTTTGCTCTCTGCTACCAACAGACCTGGCATTCCAATAATGCTTTTCCTTTCACCCTCCGCCGTTTCCATTCTGCTATACATATCCGTCTGGTATTTCGAAGAGCATTCTAAATTTGAATTTGAAACTTTCTATTGCGTGAAAGAAAACGCAAGATACAATCAGATCTACTTATATAGATTTAACAATGCGGAAACCTTAGCACAATGAGTTGTTTAGTCATCGTAACGGTTTTCCGAGCTGGTTATTACAATGTGCGTGACATTTAACGTGTACTCAAACTGCACGCAAGACCAGTACCAAGACAAACTATCAGTTTCTCCTTATATATATTTTTAGTGGCTCCCTCAATTAACCTCGCTGACCTTAAAGGCAGGTTTAAAAACAAAAGACAAACGGACCAGTCACTAAACCGCATATAAAATACGCATGGGAGATATGACTAGGAGCTATAAACATAGCAAATGGTCTCCCAAGTCTACTAAGTTATTGTTAATAGATTGTGCAGTCTGTAGATATATATGATCATACTGAGCATACGTCATAGGTAGCTGCGAAAAATCTTCACAATACTAACTTCTAACTGTTTTGAACCTCTCGTAACCGAGGTTCGACCACAGGGGCCGCTAACATTTCTGCCAAATGTTCTCAAGCGTTTACAGTTATTTACACTAAGTAAAACACTAAAAAATACTTCGCAAATCTGTTTCTCTGTATGTCCGGTGTAATCTCAGGAAGGTGTGAACCGATTTTAATGGGACTTTCACTAAAAGATAGAGGAGGTTATAGGGAAAAAATAGGCTATTATTTATTCCCGAATTCGTCACAACACGTAAACAATGAATTTATTACTTTTGCAATCGTTTCGTAAATCCATAAAACTAGTTTGGGAGCCATCCCAGTAAACATTGAGTACCTAAAGTTCTTACCTATAACTATGATTGCTTGCAATATCGTATAGATATAGAAACGGACAGTCCTCTGTATAGCACTGGCACTCGCCGGGCGGGTCCGTGGAGCGAGTAATTAGATTGTGCAGGTCATTTAATACCGCCGCGCGGACCGCACGCGAGATCAAAGCGGTACGCCACCTGATACTGCAGACGATATGCGCTATGTACCTTCCATCACATCACCATCGAACGGATATGTAAAGCACAGACGCCAATAATAATGTTATATCGTAGAACAGTTCCACACGGCTATCTGATTCTAAATTAGGCAATTTAATGCGATGGTATGGTAACCGGTCAGCTGATAAACATATATATGATACTAGGCTGTCTTTCTCATGATACATTATTGAGGAGGTACATTTCATTCTGTGATAGCGTCAAGTTACAATTCTTTGAGACTTACGCGTACGAAGAGACGTATGTAGAAGTTCGGGCCTATAAGGATAATATTTATTATTACTTTTCAATCTTTTTAGCGGTCCACTGTTGTACCGAGTTTCCTCACATTGTGAGAGAGATTTAAGAAATAGTCTACCACGCTGGCCAAGTGCGGATTGGTTGACTTCACAAGCATCAGAAAATATTATATGCTCTATAACATTTAAGGTGTGCAGGTTTCCTCGCGATTCCTTCACCGTTGTAGCAAGGGATATTAAAAATTTTAGTTATAAAAAGCGCAACAAGGCAGGGGTGAGTGGCAGGATGGAATCCAGACCCCCGGTGTGAGAGGCTGAAGTTCCAACCACTAGGCTATCACTGCACCTATTATTTACTATCATGGTTATTAATATCCACGCCAGATCCGTACAGGTATAAGCAGACAGAGAAATTACCTTCAAATGAGACCTTACAGGGGTCTATCCATATATCGAATATGCAGTGAGTATTAAGGTTAGTTATATTAGACAATCGATACCATTATCCCGGTTGGACACAATAAGACCTTGTTCCGCAATATCGCGGCCTCAGCCGGAGTTTGTAATCGCCAACTTACTGAAACAATTGTCCCCTTGTGCGACAACTGGGGACTATTTAACTAGTGCATATTTGCTATGAATGTAGAATATGTATAATACAGAAGCAGAGCAAATGTTTTCGAAATAATTGTCCGCTTGTATGATAGTTCACGATTGCTTATAAAACAATATTTTGTTATTAATAAAATAAAAAAACAAAACTTTGTTATTAATAACAAAATTTAATTTAATCCAAAATAGTAGTAGGTAATAGGTTAATTTAATACCTTCATGTAATTCATATGACATTTCTAAAATTTGCAAGCGATAAAAGGAAAAATATTGACTAGTATTATATAATTTGTGCATTAAATGCACAGCACGGAAAATTCTAATTGAAGTCTTAGTGTTTGAAAATAGAACAATTGAAGTTAAATTAACAGACGTTTCAAAGACAAGGAAATTTATTTGCAAAAATATGGGTACATTTGAAGATTTTACAGAATCCACATATGCTTTACGGCGTACAAATTTAGGTTTATAGGGGTCCTATTTGCGAAATACTATGTTCATTTCAAATCATTCGTATGTACAGCCTCGGTATGCATCATTATTAGACATTACCGGCCTTTACAACATGTTAACTTTGGAGTAATGCTCCATGATGCGCGTGCGCCGGAGTGACGTCACACCGGGCGTCGGCGGTGACCTCAGCGTTATCGCATAACGCCACTCTATGGACATAGACTAAAACGAAAAAGCGAAAACGATAACATTTTCATGCCTATTCGTAACTCGAATCTCTGAGTACGAATTCTTTTTGCTCTCTCTCTCGCTCTCTCTCTTGCTCGCTCTCTCTTTCTCTCTCTCTCTCTCTCTCTCTGTCTCTCTCTTTAGCACTATGTATATGTATTAACATCATTAAATGTGAGCGAATGTATTGTACGTATCGATATTTCTGGGAGAACTTATTATATCCTTAAATCAGAATAGCGGATATGACAAAAAATTATCAGAATTAAAACTAACACAATTCCTACGGTGCTTTCATATACTTTGTGTATATGTGTATACTACACATCCTCTGAAGTAAAGTAAATATATATAGTTATATGGATGCGATGACAAAACGAACGTTGCTTAATCTATGACGAGATCTGCATACAATGGGCTTGTGATAATCTTTGTAAAGTTCACCTTTACCGTCTGACTAGGCAGACAAAAGACATTAAAAGCTAAGTAGTTTTTTACTACCCAACAAACGAATATATCAAAAGATATAGCTGTTAGATTGCCGTACCAAATATTTTACAAGCAAGACGGATTATAGTGGACACATCGCGAGGAAACCTGATCAGAGAGAAAGAGAAAGAAGGAGAGAGAACTCAGTTTTTTCATGTTCGGTAAGGTATGATCAGAATAGCAGACCTGGTTTCACCATTCTCTTTGATGAGTTGTCTGTCCGAAAATGATAAATTGGTTGATGATACAAGACTATGCCAGAATTATCTTCGCGAACCAAACGTTACCAAACCAAGAATAGTCGATTAATGTTGTTGTATTACAAATGTCACCTACTATATCGCAATTACCTGTTATTTGTTAGCGGTTAGTAGGACATTCTACTCGATAAACTTTTAATCTAAACATTAGATTGGTTTCATCTGTATGCAAGTTTCTCATCCACATGAATACTATGCAAATCCTTACGTCATTGATCATATTGTTGTAAATTGCTATTTTTATTACGATATATATCATTGATACTAACAGAGTGTCCAGTCTGATTATAATACTGCTTATTCTATGACAGATCTGCACACAATGGACATTTATGATGAAAACAAATTTCGGTTGCCTCTAGAGGTTAAAGCTGTTAAACGCACGACCCTCTAAGTCCTGTTTTAGTGACCGACTGGCATACGTAATGTGACGTAACGATTTGCACCGTATGCAATCGTTAACTGAATGCTTTTATTAATTTAAAATATACAGATAGTACTGAGTTCACATTAAATACTAACACAGAATCTGTGTGATCGATCAGTAAAAAATATATCTGCTTATTAAGTTAAACCAGTTTAAATCGGTGAGCGGCTTGCTTGCCCGGGGTTTACAAGACTCGTGTAAGTACTATATATTATATATAAAAATGAAATTACTTCCAACATTGGGAACGGTTTCTAACTTTCTATTCCGAAATAGATTACAATTATGACTTCATGCATTAAGGCGAGGTACAACTTCGATTTGAATTTCGTTTTGGCCCCCCTCACCCCCGCTGTGGGCGGAGCTAAAA
>DWQT01002160.1:0-14769 GCA_018244895.1 Myscelus amystis hages | reverse complement strand
GTACGACAGCTTACTATATTCCTCGCGAGTTATGGTTACCTGGTACTTTGCAATAGAAACACTTAATCAATATTATGAGCTGCTTGTACTACTGATTTACAAAGGTTAATTGTTGAGCTAACAAAATAAATAATACAATGATTTAAAGACCTTCCCATCTGATTTGGTTAATTTTTATTGAGTTTGATGATAAGTGAAGTTTAAGCGTAGCACGCTTGTCTAAAAGTGCTTATTGTTTAAAAAAAAGCATTTAGCCACTGATGTAAAACTTCGCTGAGCTATACATATCGAATTTGTTGAACAACAAAGCAAATTTGCCATTGCATACAGCTGCATCTTACCGGCCAATTGTTTAGTGAACAATTTCGCTGCTCCAACAATATTCTATCTGCGATACAGTGAAATAGTGAGAAAGTGATTTCTGGCACATGTGATATTTCAACTTTAAAACAATACACGTGAAATAAATCTCGCAAGCGCGAGGACTATTTGCGCCACGTGGGCCTGATTTGAAATCCGTCCAGTTGGACGCAAATGCGGGTTATTGCGCGAAATGTGTTTACACATCTTTCATATCACACACGTTGCGCGACCGTATTAAACCCGGTAAAGTTGTTAGTATACGTATTTTATCATTTAATTTCCTATTTTGCATTACAAATTCACAATTATTATAATAACTTATAATTGTATTATACGTTTTATTTGAATTGAAATAAAGGCCAGAAATAAAAAAATATAATTATAATAACATGACACATCTATAACCCTATGTCTCTAACATGCGACTCATTCGTTCTTAATTCCACTCGAATGGAAATACATAGGTCTGTTCAATATACTTTATGTATAATCTAGTTTGGCCTACTTTCTTTGACAACAACACATACATTAATTACTAGTCAAAAGTTCGCATCCATAAACAGTATTAACATTTACGAAACATATTCCGAATCAGCAGTTAAACGTAGAGAAACTTCCTCAAGTTTAAACTAACGTAGTTTACGTCACGTACCGTCACGTGCGCGGATCCGAGTGGCGCCACCTGTATTTAACTGCACGAAGAACACCTTCACAATATACAACTAAACTGTTCCCGTAACATAAATCTTAACATATTAAAATTATATCCATAGGGCCATAACGATTTATTCCTGTGAAGTTTTAAGTGACATCTTGACAACATTACACAGATTTCATATTGAAATGAACAGCAATTAAGATTTGACATTTAGTCGGGAGGTACTACTCTTTCTGATTCAAAAATAAAATGTAATGTTAGTGTAATGTAAAATAATACTTTGTACTAATAAATGATATCGTTAAAAAACTTGCCTCGCGAGAGAAGAATGCATAATTTAATAGAAAACTCTCATATTAATAACATTATGCTTTGTTAGCGCGTGATGTATGAGTTTACTTTTCTATAAAACAAACCTTGCGATATTTTTCTACTTACCACCCTCGTCCGATAGTCTACTGCTTCTGTCTATGGAGCTAATTAATTACACGATCCTTTGGTGTAATAAATGTTGGCTGGAACAGCAATATTTTCACTACTGTAGATACGTATATATAAGCCCTTAACATACCTATAAATGTATTTCCTATTGGGCTATTTATGTATTCCTTAATCGTAGGTTTAGAAACTTGTGAAGTATTTTTATGGCTTTGAAGTACATAATATATTGGCAATACATAGTTGCCGTCTTTTCACAGATTATTTCGCAGGTTATTTCCTCTCCATTTAATTTATTTACGGAAAAATAACTTTAATATAATTATCCAATAAAATCCGGTACCGAAATACCCAAGATTTGGTCATAGTTGAGTCATATCTATTCTAGAATTCATATATAAATCTATTTATGGTTCATTTAAATGTTAAGTGTATCCGGTACGATCGATCAATTCGAGAACGATCTATAATTGAAAGTGTTTAGTATAACAAATTCTTTGACTATGACGTTTTAATTCCATAGACAAAAAAGAACGAAAAAAAAGTAGACTTCAAAATGTCAGAAATGACGGTGCGCGGGCAAACGCCGCCGACATCAATGGAAAACGCAACAAAAAGCTCCAGAAACAAAACTGTGTCGAACGTGACGACACAAAAGTTTTCGGTTCGGCATCGGTTTTTGTTGGTTTGAAAAAATTAACAACGTACAGACAGAAGCTGTTAATCTCCATCTTAATTCTTCACGGTGACTCGATGTTTCCGTTTACGACAACGCGATACCGTCGTGAGTGAAACTAACACCGTTCAGGTGAAGTTAGTACTATATTGTACTACAATTAACTTTGTATCTATGGCTCGGTATGAGAATTACAAATAGGAACACTGTGTTATCGATTTAAATTTGGTACAAGGTAGCGAGCTGAAATATTGTCTTGTCGTGTGACAGTGCAAGTCGTAATATTCAGTGTTTACTACTAGTGGTCATAAAATCGAGAAATCTATATTAGTTTTAAGATAATATTGTTCAAATTAGTACTAATACAGGTACATGAAAGTGGCTTAAGACGAATTAGGAAGCTAAAACAAGATTAGGATAAGTTTTCGTCAGCATTTTATTAGTGCCGTCAACGAGTTTCGGGTGTTATCGATTGAAACATTCGTCCACATAATCGGTTCGCTGGGAGCAATACATCAAATATATTGTATAAACGAAATTGTGTTGCCAGTTCTCGCAATCGTTGCGGGATGTTCCGATTCTTTGGTTATTATTATATTATTATCACAATGTTATTATCATAATGTTAATGTTGTTATCATAAAAACTATCGTATTTCTCACGCATGCTGCCTACCCAATTTTTATTCTGACTGCTATATTTTTAAGTCTATAGAGCACCATTGGACTTCAAATTAACTTCACGCTTTTGTGTGGTTATAATTTACTTTCATGTGGATCCCGCGACCGAAGCAGTCCCAATTTTGTCTAAACGGTGTTTGGCAACACTAGCCGGCATGGTAATATGCCCCGCGGGATCCGTCCGCAGATGTTGTGTGAGAAACATTTATAAACGTCAGCACGAAAATATCTGATGATTACGCAGACCTAAGGGTCGGAGTATAGAGACATTTGACCCCGGGAGGAACGTTTTCGTTTGGATTAACAACATTCTCCCCATTATAGATTAAACTTCACTCGCTATTTGAATGTTATTCAATTTACATATCAGCATAATACTACGCGTAGTTAATTAACGCGACATCATTTTCTTTATGTAGTATGAGCTTTACGCCATGCTTTCCATACTTTTCTATATCACAGCATACAAAAAGCCAATGCCAAATGCCTTGCCAACCCCACATACTATAGTAGGTATTTTAAGAATGCTATACGTGTATTTTTTCATGCAATTAGTATATGGTTAACATCATATAATTTCAAAACATTACAATAAAATTCATTCATTTAATAAACTAATCGTGTGTCTATTGTTTACCGCGAACCCCCGGTTGAGAAACGATGTCCCACGCAATACTCTGAAGCGTATGCATTTAATGGAACTGGAGTGCGCTAGAAACCGTATTGCTATGATTACTTGTGCCATCATTCATTAAATTGTCTTTGGTGTGTTATTGCGTGTATGTACTGTAATTACCGAGCAGTAAATACGCGATATTTTTAAGGAATCCATTAAAAGAGTCACGTATTGTAATGTGTTTATGCAACCACCTGATATGGTAAATCTCAGCATGAAGATTATCCCTTAAGGGTACTCTTAAATCTCTTATATTGAATAATGTCAAAAATGTTTTAATTTACCGCGCTATATTGCATTATCTTTTAAATGAGGCAACCTACAATATCTTTATATGTAGGTGACCTTTATAAAACGAAACTCGTAAATTTTACTGTTCAAATTTAATGTTATCACAAAAATAATAATACCTATGAATTTTATTGTTGAGATTCATTTTAATATTCTCAGTGCAATGTGATTTTTAACTGCTCTTTTATCCCTATGTCGAACACGTTTCCTCTCACAATCAATAGGTTTAAAGTCATAGTCCACCACGCTGACTTGAAGCGAATTGGCCAATTTCATGTAGACACTGACTCTTCAGGATTCCTCACGATGTTTTCCTTTCTATAAACCGAGTAATACTTAGTCAACGAAACGCATTGTTGCCCAAATACTGTAAATAATACCTATTACTTATTAGCCGCTTCATTTTCTCCCGTTTATGAGCTACGTTTATGACAGTGTGAATTTAGCCTAAGTTGTTTTGACGTCAATTGATGCCAAAGAACGAAATGTATTGACGTGTAAAGGTGTCTATCGTCAGCGAACAAACGGCTTAATTTGATTTGAACGATTCATTGATTTGAATAAAACTTTATTGCGGTATCAAATGGTATTGTATGTAATGTCAGTCAGTATACACCGAGTTGCGTAATATATGAGTATTGAGTAACATTTGACAGAAATATCCTTCTTGATTGTAATCAATTCACAAACTTATGATTGCTGAATACGAAATATTTGCCTCCGATTTCTTGTTTATTGTACTCGCTAATAGATAATTTATGTAAGATATTTGTCTCGCTAATAGATATTTAACGAAGTATATTTATCCTTCTTTTACATTTTACAATTATAATGCGGCCATAGCGCTTAAATGTCTGTCAATCTAAAATCTCAAAATACAAAAATTATCTCGCGAAATATTTCGACAGCAATAAACTTATATTTCATGTAACTAAGACAGACAGTAATAACGCGCCTCGGCGCGAGTCCATAAAACCTAGATGCCAGATATAAAATTTCCACACACAGTTTCGTTACGCAACTTTAGGTCACCTTTAGGACGCAGACACAACGTATAACATTGCAATGATAATATAACAATAAGGTATAACAGAATACGTAACAGATGGCTAGTTCCAGAGTATCTGGAATAGACAAGTACGATTGAGGGCTTTCATGAAAAGGCGACAGGAGTTTTGTTGCCGGTGAAAATCTTGAGCCTCTGTCTACCGCTATGGGAACAGGATTGACTATATGGTACACTTGAACTTCCTCTTTATAAGAGGAGATTCGTGTCTAAAACCAAATCAATAAAAAGGGTGAAACGAAAACGTTTTTAAAGCGTCAATGTTTCTTGTGTAGGTTGGCTAATGTTAATTAATAGTTCACATTATATTCTGGATAAGTTTATCATGATGTATGAGCCTTTACAAATGTTTTCAACATAAACGTTTACCGACTACAATCACACTGTCAACTGCTATTCGATGTTTTCACCCATAGCGTCACAGTGCCGCATAGAGCCTTATGTTTCTGCACCTGAAAGCACTTAAAGCGATGAAGCAATACAACTATACGCCGCATAATTCAAAAGCGCACTTCATTTGACGCTTGTGTCGTGAATAATAAAGTTTATTTTGCAGTTTTCGCGGCGGAAAGTTAAATTGGACGGTTTAATGTTACTATGATGGCATGTCCCTATTCTATCTAGCGTCGACTAAGGTAATTTTATCAAGTAATTTTGCTACCGCTTATATTAATGTTACAATATTAAAATTGTCAAAGAGTTTGTCTATCGTTGCTCTTATTTTATTTTTTATAACGTCGTTACTTATAAAAATAACGCAATAATAATCCCTTATTTTCTACACAATATTTTTCAAAAGTTAATATGTCGATGTTTACTTTAATAACAATTTTAAATAACATTTAGAAGTGTCTAAAGAGGTTTTGTAATGTAGTGAATATTAAACAAAAATGTGGAAACTTTATTAGTATATTACATTAATGATTGCAAATGGTTATTCTACCTATGATATAGCACACTTGTCAAATAGGCGCCTACATATACTATACCAGTAATGTTACATAATACTATTTATTGTAATAGTTTCAAAATATCTGGGGATTTATCATCTATTAATCCAGCAGTCATATCAATTCATTGCAAATACGGTTTCCCTGTACATTAAATATTGAAACTTCTTAATTCCGCGCCGTAACCGCTGTCAGAACTGAGTTTAAATCCGGCTTTATTCAACAGCGGGCGAAATTGTTTCCTATTACGACAGCTTAAAGACAAAAGTTGCTTTTTAAACAAAGTAACCCGACCAAATACAAATAAGAGTAATGGAGTTGAATTTCATAAAGCGAAGTTGGCTTTTCGATTTGTTCGCGTGATAGAACAAACTAGAATAATGAGGGATTCATTAAACTTGTTTTGAAACTAAAACGGAACGTGTATTGTTGCGTGCAAACAGGAATTAATTTAAAATTGAGTGTGAATGACTTTGGAAATGCGAGAGTTTAGCATAAAATACATAGAGCTTTTTCGAATTGTTATATTTCAAATTCAGTGATATGCACACGAATTTATACTAAATAAATATGTATATGTATA
This sequence comes from Myscelus amystis hages, assembly GCA_018244895.1. Lineage (NCBI taxonomy): Eukaryota > Metazoa > Arthropoda > Insecta > Lepidoptera > Hesperiidae > Myscelus > Myscelus amystis. The sequence continues at coordinate 8,388 of DWQT01002160.1, read as the reverse complement.
TTTTCAACACTGTTTTCGGGCAAGTACTTAAAATACAGTACAAAACATCTTTATAGCTTATAAGCTTTGTACACCTTGAAAAATCAAACACTGGCTGATACTAACTATACGTATACTGACTAACACTAATTAGACTAATGTCACGAAAGGTCCTATTGCCGCAGTCCTGTTACCAAAGAATAACAATAATATTTTCATTATAACCTTATACTACTCTGCCTAATAAGTCACAAACAATCCTATTCGATAGTTACTACAAAGCAGTTAAAATGTCCTTTTATCTTTTGTCACAAATTAGAAACGGAATATTTGTAATCAGCTGTTTTCGGTCCGCCATTTTGAAAAGTTAAATTCCTTTTGCCATTTATAGTTTTTTTCCATTACAATTTCAGTTTACGTAGCGTGATCATGTGTCGCGTGTGACCAATAGTTGAAACTGTAATGCCAACTAAATTATTACAGAACTTTTGTTAAACCCTTCAACTTTACCTTGGGTTAATTACACGTAAATTGCTTGTTAAAATTACACAGACAATTTACATAGTAACAATAGTTTTGGCCTTATGCAAAATATGTATTAATGTTCACGTAATCTCATAGACAAATGTATACAAATAATTAATATCGTAATAATAGTAATGAAATCTATTAAAACAGTAATAGTGTAATGAGATCTAATAATAAATTTAAGAGTGCAGTTTGTATTTTCTGTCACTGCATATCCGGTGACACATTTCCATTAAAGTTTTTTTTTTTTAAATATGAATTTCGAATGCCAACAAATCGCGTGTCTTTCGTCCAACGCTTACAGTACAAGATCGAAATCAAAATGTGTTTGCAGAAGTTTTAGCGAGTTCTATATCGTTTCAAGTTTTCCGTCACGAACGCTTTTCGTTTTATATTATTTTTTCACTTGTACACACATAAATATTATGAAACGTAGTGAAATATTTCCGGAATACATTCCAGTTTTTATGTTACAGTTGTAAATGAATGTTTAGTAGTTTCAAGTTTTAAATCCAATGGCAATTTCGTTATAGTAAAACGCTTTGGTTATTGCAAATGTTTACTGTCAACTACCAATATAATAAGCAGATGAGTAATGATGTCATCTGCGTGGTCATTGAATTTTACTTTCACACCCGACCCACCGCTGTAACAAAGCGACAGATCGCACCAGCTGGTCGTTAACGACTAGTCTCACAATTAATCGCACGTACAATAACGCTCGTAAAAATAACAGTTGTAATCGAACACGCATTCGGATACCTAAACAAATTGCCGGAATCGATATGAAAAAAATTGTTAGTCATTCGATGAAAAAATCGAGCAGGGAATGAATGACGTTTGTTGCCAGCTGTTTCCGCGTACAGCTGATCGTACGGATATTGGCTGTTAAAGAAAATACGTTGTCCCGCTCGAGCCTATATCGGTGTCCTTGTCGGGGCTTTTAATTTTCCCCCATCGTCCATAATGAGCGACGCTTTCGATCTCTAGTGTTTCCGATGAGAACTTTTATTTTGAACCTCGTTTATTATTAAGCGGTTAATTGGTGTGTGTTTACAAATTCTCGACACACCATCGCTATAAAATATAAATATATCTTAATGGTTCTCTAGCCTTATTTGAAATCTATTAACATAATTGATTTTTTGTTTAAATTTGATTTTTGGCTTGGGTTTCATTTTTGGTTCGCTTGCGAAAATTCAGAGCATAAAACTAAGACATTAAATCAGGTTCACAGATAAATTTGTCGTTTTCAAGACATGGATATGTATTTATTACACGTAGGCGCTAACACGAATGAAACTTACTAATACAATATGTACCTGTTCTGAATTAAGTGAACTATGAAACCTTCCATAGAATGTATAGTAAAGGTCACAGAATTACATCTTCTTAAGCATTCCGTGCGTTCTCTGCGGAAATTTTACCTTAATTAGACTATTTAGCAAGATAACTTTGAATAGCTTGGAGACGCCTTTAGAATCGAAATGTAGTAAGTATGTACCTATATTTCAGATATGATACGAAGTACGAAGTAAATTTAAAACTCCCTGAAGTTTCGACTATCTAACCAGTTTTTTTCCGATGCGACAAATGATGACAAGCATAATTATAATACCTAATGTATAATATTTAGGGTTCATAATATTACTCCTAAAAAATTTGCTCATCAAAGTTTCAAGTAAATTTTCTTTGAGATTCTAGTTAAATGAACTTAATAAAGAATCATAAAAAAAATATTGGTGGCACTAAACAAAGTTATTACGTTAGAAGTGGCCTATAAAAGAAGATATTTCAACTGAAATGTATTACAAACTTTAGAAGGATTTATGAATTTCTAAAAATTTCATTAAAAGGATAAAAGGTATTTAAAAAATGTGCTTGAGATATTAAAGCTTAACTTTGTAAACCGCACACCGGTTGCATACACATTAGAAGCCGGTACTACAAATGTCTTCAAGAATAATCATCAAGAAATTATCACTACTGAATAAGATTGCAAACACAAGAAATTAACACGATTACGATAAGTCATAATTTATCATGTGGTATTTAGTCGGGAGTCGAAGTTCGTTGAAACGAATGGTTCTATGGTAGGCGTTAAACTTATAAGTAGTCACAACCCCAATGTTCAGAGATTAGGTTTATAAAAAAATAAGGAAGTAACGTTAAGTTTTTTTTCGTTAAATTCTCTCAGCTCCAAATTGACAAGATCTGAGAAGTGACTTTCTAATGAATTGCACATAAAAAATTTATATCTTTCGGCTTTAATAACTAAAGACGGCGCTACAACCCCACGCCCTAAAAGCGCAGTAAAACGAAAAAAGGTTCCCCCTTAATAAACCTTTTTAGTCCGCCTTTGTAACGAGGTATATTTTATCTGTGCCCCCAATTTGTTTCTATAACATTTTTTTCTTATATTTCTTCTTTCCTTTCAGGTAAGTCCTGTTTGAGGAATATCATGTATAGATTGCGCTGAGTTAATGAAGTCGGAAATATCGAATAGTTGGTAAGAAAAATAATTGGCTAATGCGGAATGCTTGAAACTCTCCAAGGCTTGTTATTTTCTGTATAATGTGCGCAGTGAAAGAAAATCCAGTTTAATATAATGAACGCAAACGTAACTTTATGTTTGAGTGGGCTGTTACGTTTTAACGTCAATAGGATTGAAGTGATTTTGATGAAATTCAATATGTAATTTGTTGCAATTTATTGATTAGAAATCTAAATGATGTAAATCATGATTATAATATTATTTATCTCGTAAACATTCGCTGTAACTTACTGATTACTGACTCGATGAAATTTTATTCTTATCGTAGCAATGCTACGTCTCGTACGCCCACTCATTCGGGGTGGCTTCGGATTTCGAAGGGGGCGATTGCGGGGTGTCCCTAAAATTTGATACAAATCAGACACTGTCCTCGCAATTTCAAATATTTACCAATTAGCGTATTTACCTTCGTTTATTATTAGTTTGAATAGAACCGTTTGACGATTAAAGATTTGCCTGTACAAATAAATGTATATTTGCTATATTAATTAACGTTCATTTCATTAAAGTCCGTTGACGCTACACGAGCGGTGGTTGTTTTGAAATCGTGGTATAACTCTCGGAAGCTTTCACTTAAATTATATCGAAATTGTTAACTATATAAACATTTAAATAATCGAATAACTTTGTTGAAAAATTCCTTATATATTGGTACCTATGTACATAAATTGAACATTGGGCATGTAGGCGTTAAAGTCATAAGTTTTATGGCTACATTATATACATTCAATCTTGAAAATAATAAGCAAAAAATTTGTTTGACTTCTACTTATGTCGAAGTCATCATATAGGTATGCAGGTGCCTAGTCTTAGTCAAAGTCTTTGTTTTTCTTCAAAAGGTTCTAAACAATCTGCTAATGAATGAAAATCTTAAGAACCTTAGATGTAAATAACACGTAACATTCAAAATAATGAAAATCATTTAGCGAGCTCCTTAAACTCTGTTTGATCCCGAATATGTGGTACCGTGTTTCCCGCCGCCAGTGTCATATTTGTGTTGTCAATTAGTGACAGCTATACATTCATCACTGACGTGTATCTTCTTCTGTACGCCTCAACATTTGCGGTCTGTCTGTAATATCACAAACACGCATTTTCCTTGTTAATTAATACAAACAGGTGTATAAGTGTTTCTTATGAATATAATAGGATATTTTGAATATAATATCTCTTCTGTATTAGAGGTAACGCGAGCTTTAATATAAAGGATGCCAAACCCAAAGAAATCTATTGATGAGAATTTTCAGATTCATTGGGTTTAATTTCAAATTTGGAACCGGTTGTCGACATTGCTAATGAACGCAATTAACGACGGCGTTACGTCATCATTTCCAAGTTGTCGAATGGCGTGAAGACTTGTTTAGTCAAGTCCTGTTAACTATCGCGTTGTTTTCGAATTTCGAATTATCGTCTAGTACGAGTTGGTTATACATTTAAAGAAATTATAATGATGATCTAAAAGATCCAACTTCATTTGTAATGACCGAACGGATAATTTAGTTGTACTAGCTACTAAACTGTAAAAATATTACGAGGTGTGAATGATATTGTAATAAAGAATTAAAGGAATATCTAAGAAATACGAAAATACACTGATAATATCAATCGACAACTACCATTACATATTCTGTATCAACCAGGTATGGAGGGAACCTTTAATGACGTTCACAGCTCGTAACCACCCTTATCGCAAGTCTAATGACATTTCACGTGCTTTAGTACAGCTATTCTCTGTTGGCATTTCCTTGAGGTAATTTTTTATGTTATATCCAGTATATTCACTTTATACGTTTATTTGTCTATTAGAATTAGTTGAGGGTTAAGTATTTAGTGAATATTTGTAACGTGGTGTTTGCTTTAAAATATTCATTACTTAACTGGGGCTAGCGCCAGTACTTGACGCGAGTAAATATACAAACTGGTGAAAATAATTGTCTTTAAGCTACTATTAACGTTGGTTATACTGTAGTGTTGACAGAGCGTTTATCTCGAAGGACACTGCTCTTTCATTTGCTGTTTGCAAACTATGAAATGTGGACTCGCTTGCTTTATTAATAGCATCGATATTGCAAACGATCATAGTCTTCGGCGTGTGGTTTTAATGCACGAGTATGACTTTATCACTTTATACGCTTTAGTTGTGTTATTTGAACATCGTGTTAGTCGAATCAAAATTCTTTTAATGTGATCATTTACAACGATTTTTAGGACATTCAAAAGAACACTTCATAATCCGTTTTACAGATAGAGAATCAGATGAATTACTGCTTAATAAAAACAAAATGATTAATATTACACATTGACAGCTACATTTGAATGTGAACTTCTCGCATAGAACATCTTTAATAATAATTAGCAGACATATTATCTTGTTTTTTTACTTTTCCAACTTGTCTATTCGAATACCCAAGACAGTCTTGTGGCTGAATATTTATATCTCTGCCGGATTGTGTTGCTTCGAGCTGTGCGCGGCTAGCATGCATATGCAGTAATGACAGTTCCAATTTCGGGGTACAGATACAAAACGTCCCTTAACGATACGTTCTATTCGCCGGACGCCGGCCTCATCTGTATGCGATTTGTAGATGTCTTTGGATCTCATCGTGACCCCTGTCTCGACTATTACGCGGTTTAGTTAATAGTGAATATTTTAGGAATATTAAATTGATTATCACATAATCGCTATATAGAATATCTGGCAGAGGTACACTGGCTTATGTGGTAACGTACTTACATCGTGGTCACTTGGTTCAATTTCAATTTCAATTAGTTATATTTCTCTAATGAAATGTTTTGTAAATAACATGTAAAATATGCATCTAAATACAAGTGAATCTATTTTACATCACGTAACTCACCAGAACCAATCATTTATGTGGTATAAAGGGGAAATGTGACAAAAACGAGAGTTCGATAGCCCATTCTCCAATGTCTGTTAAATGTTTGAGCTCTATCACGTACGCCAGTAGGACGATATTTGACTGGTAATTTTTGTAGCATTTTTTAACCTAACGGCTGACTGCTTAACTAATGGTCAATTTTAAAACACGGAAACAAATTTATGGAGCCATTTGTGGTATTTGTTAGATCTGTGAATTACCAGTCATTAATTTGCAAAATCGGCACAATTTTTTTTTCTACTCAATTGTTACAGTGTCAGACACGAGCCTCTTTATGAGATTCCTTTTTATAAACACTTATTTTACTTTGAACTATAATTATATACACATTTTAAACTATGCAGTCAGTCTAACGCCGAAGAAAAGCATAGGACCGCAAAACCTCCTTGCTTTTGTCTCTCTTCCTCACGTATTTAACATAGAAACTAAGTTACTATTTACTTTTTGTGACACCAATCTTTTAATCAAATCCAATCATAAATTCTCTTTGAATAATTATTTTAAAAAATCCATTAAAAATCATTAATAATCACTTGACGTGGCAGAACAGCGAGTTACCTTCCTCATACATTATTTATTTGCAAGGGGCGCACGATTTGCATCGCGGAATATATTGAACAACTTTTATACTGTGTCATTCAATATTAAAGATTAGGCGACGTCTGAAGAATATTTTTAGCCTCTTTATTAGGGGATTTCGGGGAGTTGCTCGTAAAAATTAAGCTCCCTTTATGCCGTGACAGGAATAATGCGGGGAAAGTTTTCATTAAATATAGAGAATGTTGCAAACTCGCAGCCCTTAGTACTTAATCATAATGAGACGTGTCTTGGCCGGCAGCGGACGTCATCCTTTTCGTGTAAATAAATACTTGACGTTTTAAAACGACCGTACGTATAATCGACTTTGATTAATGTTTTTAACATAAAAACACATGTAACTTTATTAGGAAAGCTCATATTATAATTGTACGGTGACTCGCATTTCCCTTAAGGCTAGGCCAAGAGTTTACCTGCTATATGAAATTCCAAGAAGCATTTCACAATTTTGACAGTATCAATCACAATATCACGAAACCATATTACTAGAAAATGTTTGAAAGAAAACAGCACCATTGATTAAATAGAAATGTGAAAGTAGCAAAGCTACATTGATTCAAATTCCATTTGCCTGGAAGACCGCGACGGTGTAACGCCGACTTGAATGATAATCGCGATGACTACCAGTTTTTGTTTCAAAATGAAATTAATTCCGTTCCGTCCACGTTTGATGCGGCCTCTGACAGTCCCTTTTGATTCCCTGCACTTTGCGTAATGAACGCAATCAGTACAAATTGGGTCGTCTACGCCAATATTCGTGCTGGCCCGAGATTATGCAATATATCACGATGGTATGTCACAGATAGTCGATTAAATGCTATTAAACATTTTCTGTTACACGGAAAATTTAAAATTAAAATATAGTATTTTTTTACGTTCCATCTCCAGTAGATGGTCATTCGATATATTTTACGCTTTACATATATTTATATTAATAACACTCACGCTATTGGTACAAACAATGAAATTATTTCACAAATATTAGCCATTCTTATCTAGTCCCCAAAGTAATCTTGTTGCCAAAACATCCATAGGGAGGTGTTAGAGCGCGCGGTAGAAAAAAATTATTCACATTAAACCCCCAAAACTCCCGCGTATGCATTAACTTAATACGTGACGTCATAACGCTGGCAGTGTTGCCGGCTTTGAAAAATATGTGTTCAGTGTCCGCGACATTTCCTCATGAATTTTAACGTTTACACACCACAGGATGTTTTGAATAATGCACGGGGTCACTCCTGTGTACACAGAATCAATAAACTATTTTAAAACGGTCACGACTCAAGAGCTTGCTTTTCTAGATTCCAAAGGACAAGCGAGGATAAATAATGAATATAATAGAATATTTTCTTCATTGTCCTGTCTCTGAAATGTATCCAGCGGTTAGATATTTACATTTGGTGTACTATTGCACTACACTGTTCCACACTTTATGACAAGGATGGATTAAATATATTTTTTTATTTTTACATTACTATTTAGTTGTGAAAATTTTCGCGTATAGTAGTGACAGATACCGAGACAGAAGTAGTTAAAATTGTAATGCTTAGAACAAAAGAGTTGCTGACGCTAAAATAGCTATAGCGCCATCTACGGTGCCAAATCGGAATTACGTACGTTATAGATTTTATTTATCTGTAAAATTTCAAATTGTTTTGTGATTTTCACATTAAAATAAAAGTCATATTTGCTAAATTTAATATTATTCATATATCTTTTGGAAAATTGAGTTTAATGTGTAATAATTTCTACTAATATAATACAATTTTAATATATGTCTGTAATGACATCTTTTTATCAAACGCATTAGAAAAATAATAATACAAAAGA
>DWQT01002159.1:0-14770 GCA_018244895.1 Myscelus amystis hages | reverse complement strand
AGTTTTCACATAAGGGTGCTAATGTAATCACCGTTTTAGCAAGTGATATTTAAATTTTATTTATAATAGGAACGTAGTAAATCAGAGGTGCGTACCAGGATCGAACCCAGAGCCTCCGGAGTGAGAGGCTGAATTTCAAACCACTGCTTGACTGCTTGAAATATTCATTTGTAGCGGTCATTGAATTGGAAATAGCCCCACAATTCACTATTCGCACCCCAACGCGACGTGTACAGAAGTAGTCGTATCAAAAAAAAAGAGTCATATTACGCTTCGTTAATATTTTAAATGTCAACAAAGAAAAAATACTTAATTACTGCGACTTGATGAGAAAAACGTGTGAACAGACGGTTGTCGTTATCGGCCAGGTCGCAAGAGACATGAGTAATAAACAACTATTGAATATGACTATTGTTATTAATGAAACGTAATTAAAAATATTTTTTCGACAGTGCCAGCTGTAAACGAATGGTACCATTTCTTTAAAATATACGACGAATATTCAAGAATTCATGCTTATCCAATTTGTTTCAGGAAACCTATACAATTAAGATCTTGCCAATTTGCTAAGATGTACCTATGAACTCTGCCAATCTGCATTTGTATAATATTATAATCAAAACCATCTCAGCAATGAACCATGAACATGGTTGAAAAAGGTAATTCTGCACAGAACAATGGTACTTATCACACATTTTTCTTAGATAGAAACCGAACCCACACCACCACCAGGCAACCAACCAGACATTTGTATACATCATATCACATACACTTCTATCTCCAGTTAACAACACTATCGAAACTAATTTACAACCGACGTAGACTTACAACAGACCCCCTAAATCTCGAGGTTCGTTTTAGTGAAAACACCTGCTGTACGCATCAGTGCCTCGTCCCCTATTTTGGGGCGACAGGTGTTACAGGAAGTCATGTTAATGAGTATATTATTGCAACTGTTGTCTATGATATCAATGGTGGACACGGCCTCGCTTCAACTGTGAAGTTTCGAGTTCGCTTTGGCCATTCAACAAGACGTAATCCTGAAAACCGGCTAACTGTTTTTTCCTATTAATTGTTATATTATCCGGATTTTTTCCTATTATTATGGGATATAATTTAATTGTTGCTCTAATCTTTCAACTGCTTACTTAATAACTGTATTAGTAATTAGTGGAAACTTGGTTGATATCTGTAACACTGTTTTATGTAATATCTAAGTGTATGCTGTTATTGTTTGTTTACCAATTATTAATAAATAAATAAATCTGTTCTAAACAGCATCATCACTGTTAGCTCTTCCATCCTCAATTGGAGTGAGGGTTATGGCATGCTATGCTGATCAATTCCATGACGCATTGGGAACGGCTGAAATGTCTCTCTATGTCATAAGAGGGCTACAGTTTTTTGAGGTTGCGTATGGCTTTGCTGCAGCGCTAACCTTCCAAGGACCCTGGGAAGCTATTTGCGGCATAACGCTTGGAATGAAACAGACAGTCGTCAACCGAAATGAGATCAAAGACACCGATGCGTTCCTTTGGAGGTCCCGGAGGGCTTGCATGAGGTAGGTCACTGAAGAGACTTTAATTGATTAAGATCCAATTAATTCGATCTCACTCCCAAGTATCGTTGTACCTTTTAAGGATCTCCCCTCCAAATGCGGGACGGATATTAAGCAATGGGATTTTCCCGACGAATCACTATGAAAATATTCACCACACCGCGAAGCTTGGTTCTATGTTATTATCTGCTGATAACGTTATCAACCGTCTGATAACGTTATCACGTATCATTCCCTTGTAGGCGAAAATGTTTTCATGATAAAGAACATTTATAATGTTTCCTTTGAGTGTTTCATTGTTTTGAAATGAAAAGCGAACTCTTATATTAATTGCTTAAGGCACCCTAACTACTAATTATTTATAATAACTGAAAACACGAAAATGTTTCTCAAAGAAATGACATAGGAACATATTCGTGTTCATTACATTATATTACATATTTGTGTGAGAATCGAACCCACTACCCCCCGAGCAGTTGTATCAACAGGCAATTAAAAGATCAACTGCCATGCTATTGTTTCACTTGACTTAAATTAAACTTAAAATATAGCATATTCGCGCTCGCTCTGTTTATAATCGCGATAATCCCCCGGAAACGATATTTGAAAATCGAAACAAATGTCGTCTTGAAAAAATTCTTGATAACACACCGTTTCAGAACGAATCTTTAAAAGGAAAACGTATAAATATTATTAAAATTAGTGAACATAGAAACGCTTATAACTCATACGGTTGTAAATTCTAAGCGATGCTTAATAAAGCAACGTCGACTGAACGCCTCTTGTACGATTGACCGTTTGTGACTGATTTCACACTGTTATTGTTAGATAAGATTCATAAAGCCTCAATGGATGCGGAGCGAGTAAAACCATTAGCGCGTTTCTATTAATTCTAAATCTAAGTGTGAAATATTCTCGAGGAATGGAATATTAATAAAAAAATATTAGCTATTATATCATATTATTTATTGAATACTCATAATATTATTTAAATAATAAGTGTTATCTATAATTATAAAAAGTGCTCATTTGACAACTTCCTCTTTATATGTTCTTTTGAACAGCCCAGTATGGTTTGTCATAAGCATTCGAGCTAGTCTTATGCGTTCTATTGTGTTGCCATATGAATCGTATAGAATGAAAGAAATTCGCAAATATTCCAAAGTCATGAATATGTCTACTGGTTTCTAATCGCTTTATTAAACCCGCCGATTAGAACAGATAACGATGTGTTACCGGTAAATTATAAAATAAGCATCGAATTGATTTACGATTGGCGTTTTAAAATATCAGATAACGCGCCGACAGTGAGTTTACATCAATTTAAATAACGAACAGTGATATCCACTCATGATCTATTGAAAGGAGAACGGACCGACTGATTGATATTTACATTAACGTAAATCATAGATCATATCGAAATGAGGGAATATCGAACGAATCAGACATAGATATTGGGAATTAAAATATTTCTTGCTTATTCCCTTGGTCTAGTAGTTAAAAACCTTGACTGCAGAACTGGAAGTTGCAGGTCGACCCTACCCAGGATGAACATTAACATATAATCGTCATTTAATTGCATAATGCGATTTTTTGTATTTAACCTAAGCTCACGATGCTTTCTTACACCGTTAAAGCGTCGGATTAAAAATAATATTTTATTACATGGCTATTATTACCGTTGCTATCATACTCATAACTTTCTTATTACGACTTTCACTGGCCAGTAATTTAAATACACATATGGTCCTATTATATAACACACGAGTGTCTTAGAATTATTATTATATTACGATTAAATCACTGGTTGAAGTCAAAATATACTACTATGTATTACAATTTTTAATTCAATTCCAAGTTGAACATTTGTGTTACGAGTATGATTTTTTTTGTTCTCATGATATAATTAATAATCTTGATATTTATATATTTATATTCTAATTTATCAGCTGATTTGTTATCATAATAAAGACTGCATAATTTCGGACCAAACGGCCAAGTCCGATAGTCAACAGATATAATTATGTTTATTTTGATTCTGTTATATTTCCGTTTGACAGCAAATCTTGCCATCTGTATATGGAAAACTGCTGGAATACAACAGAAAGGACTAATAAGAATTTAGGTAAATTGACATTGAATATGCTTGAAATTGGTTTGCTAAATTGTGCAATTGTAATTTACAGAACATGGCAACACTTACGATTTTCCAATGAACCAGAAAAATCAAAGTTATTTATAGCTTGTTTATTATCTGTGATTTGAAGTATGTAGGTATTGTAAAGGTGAATAAGTATCTCTACTTCATTTATCACATACTCACTTATATAGCGTATTCTAAAGGCTGTGCCATTTTTATTAATATTTTTCCTGTTAACCTATATTGTCATTCTTCCATATTATTATAATCTGGTTTGCAGTTAAATGGAACAATTAAAACGTTGATTAAAATCAATATTTGATCGGTGAGTACGCAGTAGGTACGGCAAATACAGCTCATAAAATTATGACGTAAATAACTTAGGTTTACTTTAAACATGTTAAAGTATTCGTCACAAAAACCATGAAGTTAAATTTGTTTATGTTAGATATTTAATATATTCGTTACAGAAGCATAATTATTATAACAATTTTATTCAGAAATACAATATTTATTAAGGTGTTCTAAAATTAATACAACTTTTTAATGAGGTTTCAGATTATTAAGAATGTTTATTACGTAGCCCTAGCCACCATTAGATTGCGCAAGCGAAATAGGTTACGAGAAACGTTTTTGCAGGTACTAATATTTCTTAAAGTATCACCAATTATGATTCCCTGTGTATAGGTGGAATATTCTATCCAATATCCATAGAATGATGTTAAATGTGTAGGTAGGTACTAATATATGAAACTAGTGGTTATATTTATTACTATAGCAACTAATTAAATTGGTAATTAATTTAATTGCTTCTGAAGTACGCTCCTAAGATGTTCAAATGCTAATATAATTGACTAATCCGTCGATCCAGCGGTTAACTAACTTAACTGAGCCAAGGATGTAGGTTCTATTCCCGCCAGTTCGAGTTCCATCCAGCCAAATATTACTGTGATTAATGTGAATATTTGTTCTGTGGCGCGATATAAAATTATTATTGTTTATACATATGAATTTATTATCAAGCTGCCTTCTCTCTTATTTCCTGTCCCATTACTGGGCCAGATGTTTTACGCAACTGTGGGGTATCTAGATTACCTAGACTTGACAATCTTTTTTATTGGCGATACACTGCCTAATGCACATACATATTTACAAAATCAAGGTCTTGTAATAAAAGATAATAAGTACTAAATACCCCATATAATAACTATTCAGTATACCTAAGCGTAATCCCACACGATAACAATCGAGATCGAATGTTTCCGTGCTTTGCGGAGCGTTTACCAAATATGAAAAATATTTGCTACTCAGTCGGTTGATGGAAAATAATTTGATTACCCAACCGACTCAAAACAATTGCTACTAACATGAGACGCGTACAAAACGATTCAATCGACACTACACTTAACCACAGAGTAAAATAAGGCTTCAATTATAATTGTTTTTTTTTTACGAATAAAAATCTCTATAATAACGTGACCGCGAGATATTACGTAATATATAATAATAAATGTACATACAGATAAAAAATTCAAATCCTTCTGTCAGCTCGCACTTTTCACTGTTCAAAGTTGGTCGCAATGTCACTTGAAGTCACGATTAAAAAAATAATTTAAAAAGTTAGAAAACAATATGGCTGCCGTCCGCCGGGCGCTAACACGCAGGTCTGAATACAAAATTGTATTATCAAAATTGGTATGAACTTGACCAAATACGCTGAACTTCGCTACGTTGTGTAAATCCAACAGTTCTTTGTAGTTTAGCATGATGGCGCGGGGCAGGGTAGGCCAAGTGAATCTGGTATTGTGCCCAGGCTTACAATGTTAAGTAAAGTGTTGAGTTATGCAAAAGTGAACTCTATTATAAAGGCATAAGGCTGCTGGAACGGCGCTGCGTAAGATGGTCGAATGCTCATATGATGCAGTACCACGATAAGATATACAGTGTGTTTGTAATATTGTAATGTAGATTTTAGTGATAATTGTATAACGTGTGCTAAGATTGCGTAAAATTATAATCACAAACGCTATATTATTCTGTATAGATTCATATAAAGATTTTAGTATTGTTGGAACGAAAATATTCGTTATGACGATCAAAAATTTGAGCTAACTGAAGAATATTTGTCTAGTCGTACAGAATATTTCCTAATAGATTTTTAAATCGAAAATTAATTATTAATTTATTCCTACCAGGCAAACACTCAGAACATTCGTACCACTTTTAATTAAAAACCAATTATTATTTTAATAAAAAAAATCCTATAACAAAAAAAGAACAGTCTGTGTTAACATACACGTGTGTGTGTGCCCACCTGTTGTTATTACACATGTGTGGGTGTTGTGTTATATTGTGTAGCGCAGTTGGTGCGTAACGAGATAGTGTTTGCTCCACTTCAATTATTTATTTAAAATTTCCCTTAATATCTATAATAATAATATAAAGCTGAAGAGTTTGTTTGATTGTTTGAACGCACTAATCTCAGGAAATATTGGTCCGATTTGAAAAATTCTTTCAGTGTTAGATAGTTAATTTATCGAGGAAGGCTATCGGTTATAACATCATGCTAAGATGAATAGGAGAGCAACAATAAAAAATATTGCAACAACGGCAAAATCATTTATATGGCAAAGCAACGTTTGCGGGGACAGCTAGTTGCTTATGAAGTCCAAAAGTTAAGGGGACAATTGCACTGGCTAAGAATTTAATTGTTTGTTTAATAGGGCTGCGACTACGACCTCGTCTGATAGTGGGGTGCAGTCTAGAATGTAGCGCGTTTGCCTAGAAAAAGACGTAAATTACTGCCTTTCAACTAGTATTCTAGCTCTGAAAATATGACAACATAGCTTTGTAATACTATTGGTTCATATATTTATTTATAGAATTATTAAATGCACTGCAAATCCATGAATGAAATTAGTACATAGGTATTGGTTAACTATTATCGAGGTTTTTTAATTGATTGAGACTGCTTTCCAACGCATCTTCCAAAGCAGACAAGTTCAAAAACGAAAGAAAAAACATCTGCTAAAATCGCTGCTTTAATAAAATTGACGAATACAATAATTGTATATTATTATTAAACGGAGATATATTTTTTTCCTGTAAACAAAAGTCCTCAATCAAATACAAATAAATATTTCAAATGAACGATAACCCAACATCTGTAATAATGTTATCTCCTTTGTATTATAGAAACTTGTTTGTTGGCTTACTTTCTAGGTCAAAAGGCAGATAAATCAAGTGAGCCTTAGTAAGACTTTAGCGAGACACTACAAGGTTATGTCACGAAGCGCTTATGTCGTGTCTACATGTCTCAGTTCGCGAGGACTGAGTTTTCGAACAAGGCTGAGCTTTCATTCCTTTTGACACATAATCGCCTCGAAATTTCTTTGTGAACAGAATTCAACTTTGTAAAGCTTTATAAACTTTTGAAAGCGAGTTAGCTGAGATATGGTTTAGTAGAGAATTATATGAATTCGCTGAACTCGACACAAGTGTAACACGAGAAAGTTCTAACTCAGCAAGACCGATTTACACCAGTTCATTACGGAACATCTCCTGTATAGCTACGAGTAAAATAGATATAAGCTAAGAGAAACATAAGCGGACGATGGTTTGGTACGACCACTGAAACACCCACAGCTTGCCGCAACAAATTGCGCAAATCCTTGTAGCACCGGATTCCAAACGACCCACATACGCCGAAGAGTAACGGCTAGATAAACCCGTTAGCCACGCACCTGAACCACTCGGAACGCTGAACATATGACCGTTGTTAGCGCGAAGACAAAAAGCGCAATTTCCCTCGAATGTTCTCAGGAATTCACTAGAGTCCGGCTCGAAGGACCAGCAATAAACACTCATTTTAGGGGCTCAGATCGTTCTTATAAACGTGATGTATGGAGGTTAAAATGTGACGGGTATAATTCGAGAATACGGTAGATTACAACGCCAGAGAGAGACAAAGGGTGGATATGCGTGAGAGCTCTCAGGCGGGCTGATTTATACGGGTTGGAATTTAACGGCGCCGTAAAGCTTTTCGCGTCTGATAGTTGTGCATGTGCCGGGGCGTTTTCAATTACTTGTACCGATCGCGATGTTTTGTGGAGTTTATTAAGCGTGCGGCACGGGCGCTGGAAACAAGGCCCGGCGTGATAATTAAGCAGATTAAAGGTACAGTTCGCGGGCGTAGCTTACACGGCGCTCTCTCGTATACACTCATTAATCAACAACCGTAAAGACTGAAACTAGGGACGCATTACACTGTAATTGAAAAACCAACCCGAATTTAAACTCACATTTTAAACGTAGACAAACAAGTGTTATTTTTGATAAATATCACAATTTACAGTGTACATACATATAACTTTATCTATCGGCAATATCATGAAATAAATTCCGATTATTTTCAGTCAACTGATAATAATTAGCCGTTGATAGCTTAGCTGTCTGGATTTTCGTTCACTGATCTGGGTTTGAATCCAGGCACGTTACGCTTAAAAGTACGTGTGTTTTATAAGGAAACCTGCACACGTTAGAGTTCTACGTGATATTCTCTGAAGTGTGTGAAGTTAGCCAATTCGTACTTGGTAATCATCGTACATCGTAGCCTTAAACATTGTCATATATGAGACAGGTATCTAGGAATGAAACGATAGCTAATATTTGGAAAAAAACTAAAAATTGTCCTTTACGTAACTAATAATTTCCTAGTTGAAACAGCAAGGTTTTATGTCACTAAGAAATAAGCCACAAAGGATGTTAGAGATAATTAGTCTCTGTTTATACTTTAATGTACCAAGTTGCCTTCATATAGACTGGCGTAGATAAGGTTTAAGGCTAACCCATTTGTTTCAAGTTTCAAAACTGCCCTTAACGTTTCCTTAACGTCCTTACTCACAGAAACATTTTAGAACTTGCCACTGAGAATTATCCTTTCTTGTACATATATTGTTCTTCGTTATAGTGATATTTAAATTTTAAGTTACAGCACATACGTGCTGCCATACGGCAGGGGTAGTCGTATATGGTAGACTAGCTGATACAGCAAAAGTTGCTTTGCTATATAAATTATAATTAACACCCCCACAACCCTCCTTACAGGTGGAATTTCGTAAAATCCATTTTCAGCAGACCTCTCCTCGGCGAAAGTAATATTCTACCAAATTTCAAGTCTCTGGGTCTTCTGGCTTTAGAGATATCGTGATGAGTCAATATATCGCTGTAAATCTATGTATGTATATATAGATTTGAATCCAAATCTGCAAACTAACTCGAACTACGAAACTATCACTGCGAAAAACCAGCACACCATAGATTCGATTATAAAATATATAACGTTCCATTTTTGAAACGGTAAACACAGTTTGCCAATGTTCATTCGTTCATTCGCTCTATCGTTCATTAACGAACGATATCGCGAATGATCGATCCGCGCCGCTCCGGCCGAGTGGAGGCCGTTAAACGTTTTGCGGACGTATTTTGCTTACTTTTGCCTGTTGATTGAATTGCCTGGGTTTGCTCGAAATGATCGGATCAGAAATGATGTTGATTGAACTGGAAAGTTCTTTTGTATTTCGACGAAATCCAACGTCGTTAGGTTTTTCGATTTATCAGATGTTTTTGAACTTATAGACATTTATATGTTAAAGGTAAATTAGTAATCCCTTATTTGAACCCTTTCATTGTTTCAATGTGCTTATCACAGAAATGTTTGTCGTTGCTGGGGATAGAACCTATAACCTACGGTTTTGAAATCAGGGTCTCATCACTCGACCACGAGGCCTATTATTATTATTAACATGCACACACACTAATACACAGTCCGCTGATATCGACACATTAAACATACTTAAACAATGCTACGTAAGTTATACCTGCACGTAATGATTCAACTCGAAAATCGTTTGAAGTTGAATCGCTAAGTCGAGTTCCTTAATTAAAACGTTGGATACACGTTGCGCTGTTGTTTTTTGTTGTTCTGTTTTGTTTTTGTTATTTTTAGAAACAGAACACACCCATATTACTTTGTTTTACGTATATTATGTTGTTCTACGTATTGAATCAAGTACTTGATTTGTCTTCTTCCGACTAAATTCATTGGTCCGCGGCTGGACCGGGGCTCTTCTATTAGTGAGAGGGTTTTGGACCATAGACTAGCATGCTGGCCAATATTGGTAGACTAAAATAGAGAACTAATGGTACGCCTTAGTCAACCCCTTTAATCCTAGCACTCCCTTCATCCATTACATTTTGTACACACAACTCAATAATAATATATTGGGATAACTTTACACACGCCCACCAGGTCCCAAATTGCTCCAGATTAAACTATGAATAGATTTATACACTCCAGGATTCATCTTTTTATACCCAGACACAAAACACATACTCATTCTTATCAAACCCTTATTTGTCCTGGATGGAAATCGAATCCGCAACCTCCACCGGTGTGGTTCACTAACCACTAAAGTAATCAAACACTCCAGCATTAATATAGTTTTAAACAAGGAACTAAATGCATTCAACAATTTCTGTATGTTACAAGGTTTACGGGACTATTAATCAAGTTTTCACTAGCACAGCGAAACTGAGCGACCTCTTGCTCTGATAATGCAGTCGAACAAAACCCAGCGAAACACATTTATTTACACTGTGACCGTCGCAGTTGCAATGGATATTTTAATTAACGCTTTCCAATTCGCGTTTGTAATGAAACGTCAGATCGAGGCGGCAAAGTTCGTGTCAACAGTGCAGTTGTTCGAGTCGCGACACAGTTAAAACCGATTCAGTAAACATTGATATAATACATTTTATATTTAACGCGCTACCACGATTAGCTTATGTATGTGTACTGTTTATCGAGGGGTCGAAACCTAACCAAAAGCGTTATTGCAATTACAGGAGAACATAATTATTTGTCATGTTTTTGACATTCTTTTTCTCTACTCCTTAATGCTCGTTTATTACATAACTGAGACCGTTTATATACTTATGTTTACTTATTTGCATTTTATCCGGATAGGACTGCTATTGTTGGCGTTCTTTAAGTAAAATATGTACTGCATAAATTTTCCTATTGACAAATTAACGCAAAAAAAAACTCTTAGTGCTATTCCCGCAGTCTTATTCGGATCCCGTTGCAAATATCTTTGATCGCGACTTGTATAATAAGCCTAGACTTTTCTAGGGCATCTTATATCTTTAGGAGTATATATAATAATTCTGAACTTAATGTATAGAAAGTGCCCTATGATAAACCTGGAATAAGCGCAAAGAAGCCTTCGATTAGGATACAACTACACTCTTACATCCAGTAGGACCAAGTTTGATTTACTTCAGTATAACAACTATCAATATTATCTACACATTCTAGACACCAAAATTCGAAATGCACGCCAACGAACCGGCAAGGCTTCTTATTGCAAAGTCCTATAAAAGTAATAAACAGTAATTTTTACTTCAGCTTTATAAGTCGAGCTCAATAAAGTGCAAAGTGGCACTTAAATAATGATAGATTTCACTAAAGGCTCTCAAAATAGTTCGGGTAAAAGCGTTGAAAAATTTAACGAACTCGTTCGGGCGTGACGACTCTTCAATTTATCACTTGTAGCAATAAAAATGACAAGATATTTTGTAAAAGTTTTTATGCACACCCCATACAGAAGACTGAGATTTGGCAAAATTATCGTTTAAACAGATGAGTAAATAAAACAATAATTTATTACATGTGTTTATCACGAAAACATTAAATCAATGAAAGCCTATTAGTTCTCGTTACATTGTCAATAATAAACGGAAAATCCAAAAATGGTAAATAAATAATAATAATAATGTCTGTGCCTATTCAAGTATGGCTTATTCAAGCTAAACCTAATGTTGTATCGAAATTCAAATCAGTTGTACAAAGTTAAAAACGTAATGAAATACAATGATATTTCAGCTGCTAAAGAAATACTAGTCATTAGACAAATAAGACACCTTGAGGCACAAGGGGTTTAATGAAATAAGACTTTTTAGTAAATCCACGGCTGTTTTCAAGCAATCGGCGCGAG
Source organism: Myscelus amystis hages (assembly GCA_018244895.1). NCBI lineage: Eukaryota > Metazoa > Arthropoda > Insecta > Lepidoptera > Hesperiidae > Myscelus > Myscelus amystis. The sequence continues at coordinate 3,015 of DWQT01002159.1, read as the reverse complement.
TTATTATCGTTAGGAATTATCATTTAGCTAGTCGGAGACAACGCTGTGGCTTAGAAACATTCGAGAGACATGCCGGTCATTCACCCGCATCTCAACCAATCCACAATGAATCAGTGTACTGGAGTATGCTCCAAGGTATATGTCCAATAGTAGAACATAATTTTTTTTTACCCTATACAAATCGGACTAATATATATAAAGAATTTTACGTTTTTAAACATCATTTGTGTAATATAAAACACTTTACAATTTAGGTGTAAGCGAGAGAAGTACAAAGTGTGATTTTTGTTGAAATTCATAGCTCAATGTTACAACATTTTCTTCACTGGTTTTCAGAATCGAACGCGAAAATAAAACCAAAAACAAAAGGATTCCGTGCATGCGATACGCACACCGACAACTTCATTTTTTCCACCTGTATTTTTTACCAGATATTTTCAAAAACGTCGGTGTTTTGGTATCTTTTAAGTTGCGTTCACGTACAGGACTTTTTCTTATTTCTATTAAACTATAGACTTATTTTTATTTCTTACCGCACCCGCAGTTCGTAGAGTTTATAACAGTGTTTTAATCACATGCTTTATACGTTAGAAAAACAAACTACATGTTTGTATTATAATTGAAATTTTAATCGACGTTTAAACCACCTCTAAAGATTGAAAATGTTGGATAGATTCTTAACCTTTTTATTAACAGGAAATTCTAGCGAATGCAAAAAAAAACTGTACAGCAAGACATTGGAATTAATTTTCGAAACTGAAGTATTCGCTTAGGATATTTCTTTTTAACCCTTTTTATTATCTGTAACATTCAAGATCATATAATAGTTTACTTCTATCAAGTGGGGATAGTGTCAATAGGCAGCATACAATCACTTCCATTACAAGAATAAAAAGAAAATTGTCACAATTATTGACGTCACATAACAAACATTTTCCTCTTCATCTCATTTCGGAGCAAATCCAAACCTTTATCGAACATCGCACGCATCGAAGTGTAACGAAAATATAATAATATCCACGTCTTCATCGAAACCAATTTAATTAATGCCGACCGTGGCTCGGGGGTCGGGCGGCGCAACAGGAGGGGGGAGGCGAGGCGTCGCCATGGCAACGCGCCCTCGCTTCTGCCCCAGTTACAAGCCGACGGAGCGTTCAGTGACAAACAGGAGTCTATCGAATGTTTATCGTACGAACGTGTGCGTTAGCTTGGAAACGAAATGAGACGAACCAATCTGTGGATACCGTGTTTATTCTTGAAACACTGCCGACAAATACATCGAAACTGACGCTAATTAATATTAACAGTGTAAAAGTCACTACAAAAATCCTTACCTTCTGCCTTCGCGGGATATAACAGTGACCGTAATCTCGTAGATGAGTTGTAAAAGGATTTTTATAGATTTTTAATGTAACAAGTCGAAGCTAGATAAAATCATGACGTATGTAGATATTAACTAGCAGACATTAGATAGTAACTCAACGGAAATCACAACCATACTGTACAACTTCATTTAAATACAATTCAACATCACTCTGGTAGTCTGCCTTTAAAAAAAAAAACAAACGAATGGACGAGAATTCAAGTGACACATTTATGAGGTATAGGTACAGAACATGTTACATGCAGTAAAATATTCCGTATTTTATTTAACCGATTTTTATTTTCACCTTCACACGTCGGTATGTTGGGCCGTGCGCGCCGGTACATGATGGCTGACGCCGCAAAAAATGCGCTTCATTCTCGTTCGAGGTTTGATCGATTTTACCTGACAAATTGCCTTTAGATTTTGTTCACAATTAAATATCCCCTACAACTGCTAATGCTAGGTCTACACTAGTAACACTTTATCGTGCCATCTAACTAATATTAATGTTACAAAGTTTGATTTGATAGTGTTACAAATGTGGACACAGTCTAGAATGTCGTTTCTCTAAAATCCAACCAATTAATAAAAGACTTGAACTCCAGAGTTACTTACATAGAACCGAAATAAAATAAAAACAAAATAAGTAAAGTGATCAACTTTGAGGAAATAAAAATTACTGACAAGTAGTCTACAAGCGACTAAACTGTCGCAGGCCAATTCTACCGATCAAAGTCAACTCTCGACACCAAGCGCATAACGTACTTCGTAACGCCAAAGTGTGCAATAAAACAAAAACCTGACTGGGGTAATAATGACCCCCAGTAATGAGGCACAAGACGCGAGGAGGGTTAAAACAACAATATCGTTTAAAGACAACGATTCACACGCTTGCTCTGATACAACGCGGAGCACTCAGTAATTTATTTTGATCTCGAATCTTCAACCCTGTGATCATCGTTTCGTAAACCTAAGTTCCAATCGTCTATAAACATTTCAAAGGGAATACAAAAAAGCTTTTACGTATATATTCCCGTTTATTCTTACGGTCCAATAAAAGGGGAAATAATATTATAGTAATATCTTAGAACGACGACCGTGCTATGGTAACAAGTGAGGAATACGCATTTGGTAAATTAAGTTCAGGGAACCAGCACAACTGAATTTTATTCATCTTTAACCCTTAAGCTCTGTTGTTAAAGAAGACCGGTATTCAACAGCGAAACATTAAAAGAGTAAGAGAAAATATTTCCTCGCAATTTCCTTTAATAAACGTTAATTTCGAAACCGCGCATAACTTCCAAATTGGCTGCCCGGATTCGAACCACTGACCGAAGGGAACAACTCTTCTACTTCATACAAACTAATTAGCCGTCCTTAATTTCAACAAGTTAATTTTCGAATGAAAGTTGAAACGTTGTGTTTAAGCTTAATGGAAACAAACGAAGCGGAACAAGAATTTAATTACAAGGGCAAATAGTGCGGAAAATAGCCTCCAGTTTTACAAGTAACTTGTTATTCGTGTTTTTTGTACCAGCCATTTTATTCGAATCGTTTCATTTAAAACAATAGAATAATAATAATAATAATAATATCTTAGGACAATTCCACACACGGCTATCTGATTCCAAATTAGGCAATTTAATGCC
>DWQT01002158.1:0-14773 GCA_018244895.1 Myscelus amystis hages | reverse complement strand
CGATGCAGTGTATATGAAAATGTCAAACGTGACGGAATCTTGTCAACTACACTAGACACTTGAACGCAACGTGTTCAGACAGCGGTTGATGCGACAATAAATATTGTGTCACACTAAATTTACCAATTACAGACACTCGAGTTCACACAGAGACATTCGATGTATACACTGAGAGTACGGTGTATAGTGTCGTAGTCTGAACCGGCCTTAAGTCTCTTTATGAGAGGAGAACCATGTCCAATTGCAAAGAATTGAAAAAAAGCATTACTGATAATATTATGTTCAGAGTATAAAGAGCCTTGTATCGTAGTACCGTGATGCATTTATGGCGAAGTTCCCGGTGAGACGTAATAAATGTATTGGTGTTTCCAATAGGACACAAAGAAGTGTGTATTAATCTTATATCCGAGAACCGGATAACCTTACCCGGACCCCTGCCGCTCGCGTTCCCTGCTCTAATCTTTTATTGGACAATGTATAGAAATCTTTGTACCCGGTCATAATGTTCTGTACTAGTGTAATGTTTAAATATGTTTTCATTATTTTCTATATCTCTTTATTTTAATAAAAATAATTCAATAAAACCATTTACTATTCATTATTCTTGTATTATTTTGTATTATCTGTAAGGAATTTTACAAAACCTTTTTCATATTTGTATCAACTGACATAATTGTTGGTTTTTTGTCCTTAAAACATTACAGCAGCGATATGTTACAAAATTTAACATAAAATGTCATATATACCCCAAAAAAGTGCTAAAAGCTTTTTTGTTTTGACTGAAACCCTAAGTCTTTCCTTCGAACGCAGGATGTCGACGTTAATAAAACCTTTAATCACATAGAAATGTATGACATTTAATAACGATAGTGTATATTACAGTACTGGCTGGATAATAGTGTGAACGATTTGAGGGAATAATGAAAGTGAGAGATGTACGTGGAATAAAAAGGAACCGATGATAAAGGGAAAAACGTATTTTGGTTCACTAATAGAGCAAAAAGAGAGTAATGAACTTTTGTATATATCAAGATATTTGTGAACCAGATCCTACAAATGCGTTTTTTATACCAAAGTTCGCCACGACATCTCTTATGGCAATGGAAAATTACAAGATAATTTACTTATAAGACGTATCAAAAAGTCTATCGACCCTTAGCATTAAAAAAGCTTTATCACTCTTTACGAGGTGTTGTAATTCGAAGGAAGATACGAAATACTGACAGATGCTATATAAATAATAATGTATTATGTTACATTGTTTGAGTGGCCTATTTGGTGTACTGGTGGACAGGGACTGCTGATGTAACGGGTTCAATTCTCGATCAACACAAATATGTACATGTACCACGAGTATTTATACGTGTTTCAAAATTATCATCTGTATATCTGTATCTGTAAATCATTATCTGTATATCTATCTACATATTTCAGAATTCCTATAGATTGTCTGGCTCAAATGACCATGTACAATTTCCTATCAAGACATTATCGCAAACATTGATATAGTCTACGGTTACACAACTCTCTTACTTGTTGTACATTTTACTTACGGATATAGTGAATGTGCTATATAATAAAGTCATTAAATTCCCTAATTGTCTCTCCGCGAAACCGCTGCTAAATGCTTCTTAACGTCGTTAGAGACGCTGGAATTAGATACGGTACGATATTACACGTAAGAAGCTGGTGACGCACTGGGTTCTTGTTTACGACAATTAAAGCGAATGTTATATAATAACAAGTCAATAACATATGATTACAATACGATATGATTGCTGGGAAGTTGTAAAAGTTGTTTCTCTGTACCATTTTATAATAATACTTGCTTATAAAACACGATAAACTCATCTGTAGTGAAACTTCGTCTGTCTACATGTTATTTGCTAAATCTGTGCCATAATTAAAGGAACAAGGGGTGTTTGACGAACTCAGTGTAGCACAACCCTTATGCGCTACACCCGCCAGTGATTTTCAAAGGTAAGAGCTAATCTTTCCATTAGTACGTCAACTTTAAGCACTTTGAGCACCCTCCGCGCACCAACCCGCGGTGTACGCTCCACGCATCTTTAAAGAATTGGAGCACCGGAAAAATTAAACTTGAATATTTATATAATGATAATTTTTAATCTTTTTGCTATTTGCCTTAACTTTTTAAGGATACAGAAGTGCGATGAGTGAAAATACGTTTTGACATACCCTTACCTTTTTTATCCTTATCTGTATAGTTTAATTTGAAAAGAAACAAATTGTAAAATTAATCTCCAGGTAAACGATTTGATATGTCATTTAGTTTGATGATTAAAACACAAATTCACTAATAAATAAATTTATTTATTTAATTTTAAACGATTTTAAGAAACGAGATAGAGTTTAGCAATAAAATGTTTACTTTCTTCCATTTGTTTTTTTCATTAAATGCTCACTTTAATTTGAATTGAATCGAATCATCGAATTGAATTAATTCAAACATTACGATGTTAGTTGGGATGATATCTTTTAATTGAGTAATGATGGGGACAATATCACACACGGCCCAGTGAGTCCAAATTAGCCAATTAAATGCCTGTGTTGTGGCAACCGGACAGCTGATAAACATACATACATACTTACTATATAATACCTATTTACATGATTTTGTTATAAGAAAAAAGAGAAGGAAAAAAAAACGCTCATCACAGAAATAATTGCCTTGACTGGGAATCGAACTCGCAACTTCCAAGTTAACACTAGACCACTTTAACCACTAGACCAAGATGCCAAATTTTGCTCACAGCCACACACCTGTAAACCAATTAGGTGGATAACAGTTAGCGGCGTTTCCATCTGTTCTCGAATTTCCTTTGTGTGTAATTCTGATATTCTCAAGACAATTGTTTTGGGTGAGTCTTTATCCTCCATTTTATTGTTCCAGTTTGTTTTCTGCAACCCAAACACCCTGATTACAATCTCATTAATGGGTATATGTGCGTTCTGAACCTACAATAAGCACGAAGTGATTGCTAGTTCTATTTTAATAGGCTTTTTTATTCGACTACACACAAAATTGTACCTACATACGAGTATGTACCTGTATCTGTCACACAAATGTGGGCATTCAATTAAAAGGTTATTATGATTCAAATGACGTCCTCAGGGGTACCCAAATATCAAGTTCATTAAAGGGGAATGGGAACTCCATAATATGTAGTTTTCATTCAACGTTTACGTTCTGTATTATAGCTAACGTAATAAATATATTTAATCTAAGCATGCTAAGCTAAGGTAAGTGTATATTGAATGATTAAGTCTGTAAAATTAATAAAAAAGTTTCTAAGCTGTGTGGTCACCAGAGAACAGGTTCTGTTTAATTTGGGAACATAAAATAACCTTAATATGAAACGTTATTTAAATTTTTCGACGAAAATGAAAATGTCGTATGATCTTGGAATTTTAATCCAAATAAACGTTCTCGAGATCGAAGAGAAACAGAAGTTCTTCGTAGAATTTCAACCAGAAGAGAAACTTCACGTAACGAAGACGCTAGATCTTGAAGGGTCTACAATAGCAACAATAGCAATCGCGAACCATCGCCTGGGTTTGACGCAACTTGTTCTACTGCGGAAGAGAATGCGAGAAGCTATATTACTTGTGCTAAAATTTCCATGCGGATTGCGCATGATGAGGACTATTCACGGATGACATGTAAGATCTGATATAGAATTTAAACTAGCCGTTGCTATGGAAACAACAGAGGAAGTCGGCGAACGTGGTTCAAACGAACAAACGAGGGACGGACATCGTAAGGAAAGCTTGGGGTAACTCTAAATCAACATATTACACTATCATGATTGCACATGTGGCAACGCCTGTGTATATACACATACGAATATTCGTATGATTCTATAGAGAAATTATCGCTTATCGCACACTCGCCGATAGGGGGTATTTTATAAGCTGCACGTTCTACTCTTAAGCAACTTCCAAGAACAAAGCCTTAGTCAAAACGTTCTAGCAAATTTCCCCTTTAAATAATTGTTTGTTGAACATAATGTTTGGGTTGTTAATGGGAAGATAAAGGTACTGTTTCCATCTTTGTTCATCGTGTGAAGTGCTTTATTGGACTTGTTATATTTATATACAGCAATTATTAATAAAACCAATTTAATAATGGCAATAATTATATTAAGATACAATACACACAAAGTCATCAAACTCAAACAGGTCATATATAATTTCTACGATCTTAGGCTTGCATTTTATTTATTACTACTTATCACAAATGCACTTTCTGAACGTCACTCATGTCAGTGTATGTACGTTGATGCATTTTTCGCGTGTCGCAATGACGTTGCACCCCGTAACGTGATTAGCATTATGCATTAGAATTAAGGTATTTTAATGTTCGTCGTGTTACATAAATTTTCTTTCTTTTTGGTTTACTTATTGTTTCTTAATTTGAAGGGGTTATCTTTATTTCACGGGAGTTGAAAGCCCCATTTTAAGGGTGGTTAAGTTTTAAAGGTGTTGTCAATTACAATGGATGTTTGTAGTTGAATACTTAATGACTATTGCATTAAATATTTTTAAACTAAAAAAACGTTTTAATTGGTATCAATTACTTTAAATATTACGTAATCACAAAAGCATGTGAAATTTGAGCGTATACTATGCAATTTTTTTTACTGATTTCGCAATTGGAAAATGGTAATCGTATATGTGCTATTTTTAAAACTTGACTGTTTATATAAGCAATAACACTGAATGAAAAACATCACCCAGTATTTATTCTAAAATTATGTAAATAGCAATATTTAAGCAAAACTCATTGGAGTGGATACGCAACGATCACAAATACAAAGCGCTCCCACGGAATAATCGCTTGAATATGTTAAAATCGATGTGGGACACAAAGACACCTGCATGCCAATTTATCTGTAGCGTCTTTGTCTTGAAACTGTTTGTTTTCCCGTTTATATCCAGTTCCAAATATTTACACGCAACCCTCCGGATGTCGGCGGTTCCGTACACTCCCCTCGCATTAAGCGAGGGATTCTGAATTTTTTCTCTCAGCAAATATGTGCATTCGCCTTAGTTTATAATGAAAAGATTAATAGACATAAGGATCTTGAAATTTAACTGTCTTTAAACAATTTTACTTTTAAAGTACTTTTTTAGATTCTTCTTATATTATATTTTGTACTGGATTTATTGGAATTTCGTTAAATTCGTAGGTGCTCGTCTTAAAAAAGGAAAGCGACTTAACTTGACGCGAGTAAGAGTTTCAAATTATTTTATTTATTACAAAGGGGTTGTGGTAACAAAATTAGATTTCAACAAAACAAAAACCAATGCATTATACAGTGCAGAACACTTTTACCAATCGCCTAAAACTCATTGCAGTGCAAAAATGCAATGACGCTTGCAGGAAAACATCACATTGAGTGTAAGCCGCGAGACCTAGTATTTTTATTTTAGAGAACTTCGGTGTTTTCTTTGAAAACAGATAGAGTGTGGACCGTGGCGAGCTTCTCTCGCGCTCTGCAGACGGATTACAAGCCACATGTGAACGTTACCTTCTCGGTGCGCTGCATTGAGCCGTTACAGCCTTTGTGTTCGGATTGGACGTTTTCTAATACGTATCGGAAGAAACAAGCGTTTCAAAGAACATTGTACAGCAACTTCTTACAAGTACAGTCTTTGCTGGTCCACTTCTGGACATATGACTGTACTGATCGATGCCGTTTGAGTAAGCACTGCGCCTTCTGAATCCAGCATTTTGATAAATACGCATAGTCTGTACTCGTCCACTTTTGGACATACGACTGTACTGATCGATGCCATTTGAACAAATACTGCGCCTTCTGATTTCAGCACATTGATAAATGCGTAGAGTCAATACAATACGTATGATCTTTGCTGGTCCACTTCTGGACATACGACTGTTCTGATCGATGCCGTTCGAAGTACTGCGCCTTCTGAATACAGCAGTTTGATAAATGACATATGTATGCACAATAAAAATATGTCTTACTTTACTTAACTTACATTATTGATTTTATTATTTACATAATCTATGACTAAATAATTTAGTATCTAATATTAAAATCATATACCAATCACATAACATCTATACAGATCAAGCGTACAATATACAATATACGAGTACAGTAACAATAACACCAAGCGATATTGAAAATGAAGATTTTGAAATACTAATTGAGATCTTTTTTGATAGTTCACGTCCTGCATGCGTGTACGGTTTGAAAGCCACATGTGAATCGGCCCTTACGCTGCGCGTAGTTTTGTGTTTTTTGTTTGTGTGGACACTACCGTTGTGTAAATAACTATTTGTAGAACCATGTCACTGGAATCGAATGGACATTTTACACAATTTATTTATCGACTCCATATGTAATATGTGTGGCAAAAACATGTTAAATACTCATATATTTAATTTGCGTTATTACAATTAATTTATGTACTTTTAATATATTTGCGAAGTACCAAAATTGATTTGGTGATTAATGTTTTTTAAGGCTTTATCGAAGTTACGATTTTAGCAAAATAAAAAAAAAACTGTTACAGCTATAGCAACAATATTCGAATATATGTATTAATCTATCGCTATGTGTAATTTGTCATATTACTATGGGTTTCGTTTTTCTTATCATCTCTATCTAATTTTATGAGAAAATCTTTTTAATACGCCAGGATCGTAGCTGGTGATAATACTTAATCTCTGCCTACCCATAATAAGAATAGGCGTGACTGCATGAGATTGTAAAACAGTCAATTTTACTATTTCCTTCTGTGTCCTAGGTTTATTTATTCACTCTTCATTGTAACCTTGGGGATTGTAAAGGGCGGACTAAACGTCTCTTACTGTACGTAAATAAATTATTGAATTTCATTAGGTTTTACAGCTTAAGTAAATAAAACATTTACTTATTCATGTACAATGGTTCTAAAAAAGCGTTTTAGCTGTTATATATTCCGTCTCGTGTTCCCTTGGAGAATTATAATGTCAGAGACAGAGACAAAATATTGCGTACTAACTTAAGAACTTTTATAATATGATGTTTGTTATACTCGTTATGTTATATAGCTAGGTCAACAGCATGTTGGCTCTTCCGTTACCGGAAGAGGTGGAACTGCTGGTTGATTTAGCCCATTGAGCTTTTTCGAAAGACACATAAACATTTCGAAAGATTTCGAAAGATCCGTAAAAATGTTTTTATATTTGTGGATTTACTAGAAGGTATGTTCACTCAGCAAAAAAGTGTATCATATAAATAAAATAAAATGCTTGTGAATAAGCGTAAAGCATTTATATTTATTGACCAGGTAAATTGTGATCTTCACCTATGGACAATTGCGTATTAATTTGTCATATCTCCAGTATCGTCCACTAATTGAAAGTCTATTACAGTTTTACTGTTGCTTGAACGGGAGCGGTGTAAATGGCTGGTGAAGGCACATGGAAGGCACAAGCGGGCTATCAAAGTGGGGATCGTTGGCGCACAGATGTCATGGGCGCGCGCTTTTGCGTGCATTGAGCGACCAGTTAGCATTCAGAAAGATGCCACCGGTAGCGCGATAACATCATTCGCGCGGGGCGACCAGGGTTTTTGATTTACACGGACACTTTCAATCTCTCGAAATAGTAACGATATGTAATTTGATTTCTATGGACACGGTTAATTTCTCCAAATGCTAGAGATAACGGATTTATCTTGTCCAGTGAGATTTGGTCTATCACTGTCCATCTATCTAGGATCTATATAGGAGAGTTACAGCGATATATTGACTTATCGCGATAGTTCTGGCCTAGAAGACCTAGAGACTTGAAATTTGGTAGGAATATTCCTTTCGGCGAGTAGAGCTCAGCTAAGAACGGATTTTACGAAATTCCACCTGTAAGGGAGGTTGCGGGGGTGTTAATTATAATTTATATAGCAAAGCAACGTTTGCCCCGGCAGCTAGTTTAATATAAATGTTGTACGGATTAATATTCAAATTGAATATATTACATTTTAATGTATAGAAAATTTGTAGACTAGTTTGAAAGTGATATGTCCCGGATTGTGCAACAGTATGGACAACCTACTCGCGTATGATGACACACGGGCATAAAGGACGGCGAATAGGTTATTACGTCTGTCCAACCCAAATGTAGAACTCGGATATAGAGATGTTATCAGTTACGACGCGGGGACACGTTTCTTGGGGAAATGGTCCCATTCAGGTGTAAAACTGGTGTGGATTTCAAGGCGGGAAGTAGATCTTCACTTTTTTCATACACTGAAGTATTTATGTTTTAATAACAGTGTTGTATACAACGCGCAAAGTGTTTGGGTATCCGAAATTTTATAAAAATCACTATTACTATTTATTTTTACTGAAATTCAAGTCTGTCTGCGATTTCAAAATAACGATGCTGTCTCAAGTACATATAGTTGTTTCTAAGACAATATCTGTCAAACAAAAGATTTTTGTGACAGATACTGTCTGTCTTTTTTATTTTTATCTATTTATGTACACACAGTAAGTATAGCAAAATAGGTACATTGAACAGCTGTGTAGTTAATAAAACCATGCAAGTGCATACAAGATCGTATATAATTTAACAATTTCGTTGTTCGTAAAATTTTCTTTCCATAACATTAATTTATTAATATTAAAAATAGTAGTAAGCTATAGCCTTAATAATCTTTTCTTTATTCCGTTGCATATTCAAGTGAAAGGATTGAAAATTTTTTTTTGCTTGCTTGATTTATTGAAATGCTCGCCATCTGTGAAGGCTGTGTTGTATTGAATCGATGTTTCCCGCGGTTGCAAAGGTGAATCAGCGCATCACTGCATCTCGTGTCACAGAGCCGCTATTTCAATCGAAGCTTTGGCTAAGCAGTTCAATGATTCAAACCGAGGCACGTCCATTATGCTACATATAAGTATGCATATGTATGTAGTTTTTATAAACGTTCACCATTGAAAAGTTTAAATTTTAGCTTATTTTGGTTGAATCATTTTTAATAGAGCATTCGTTTATTTACATTAACCTTTTCAAAATGGCCAGGGAAGTATGGCGATGAATTAATAGTTGTTACAGATGCATGTCAGTCGTTCATACATTTTATTCAATAAACGATCAAAAATAAACAATGCCTCAATAAATTGAAAGCTCCTTATTATAACATTTTATTCGTAATGTAAGGTGAATTGTAAAATAATGAAAATCTTAATTTATCTTGTAAAAAGAAAAACTTAACATTTTCATTAATATGACAGCAGCATTGTAGTGTTACAGCGACTAGAGGGGTGTTTAATAACTCAACAGATTTTAATATTATGCTGTTATACGAGTAGAATGCCAAATGCTCGAGAATGAGTGCGCCAAATATTTACCCGCCCATTCAATATTTTACTCAATAAGTATACCTAGAAAACAAAGCAAAAAACTCAAGATCGATACTTACATATATCTACATATATTACTGGACTTATCTATTTAACCCTTAGAGAAGCGCGGTCTTAGGGTTTAATAAAAATATCGTAATACTAATTTTTAAAATCAATTGAATAAAGTAAAATTAAAGAAACCCGTTTTTTTTACATTTAGAACTTCATTTTAAAATATATAACTCAACATTTTCATCAAAAAGGACATAAACTATTTTTTTTTATTTTAATTTTCCGAACGGTCAAACATTGCACGCACAAGCGAATTTGAAAACTGAACTGTACGGGATGTTGTTAATTTTTTTTTATTATTGACATCGACGCAGATCGCAAGCGAAATATTAATTCACGTACTGAAACTAAAACTTTGCACGAATCAATTCAACATTTTTATTAACGGCTCAACAGAATTGCGCGTAATACTAGGGACTGTTGGTAGGAGTTCAAAGCTTTTTTATCTGAATTGAATGTCAATCGTCGGTGAACGAGCTTTGAAACAGAACGCGATAAAACGTATTGTTTTGACGGCGACAGGCTCTGCGATGCGACGGTCGTAACGGGCCGTATGTCAATGGTGAAGATTTAATCGATAGCGTATCTGAACTCAACGTGATAAGGAAATTAACTACTTCTATTACTGTATTATGTAGCTATATCGTTTTGGAGAACATTTTTTAAAATTCAGTTCTGCGATTTATGTAGAGTAAGTCAAAAACAAATATTATATTAGCGTGCTTACGATTCAAAGGTCACGTACTCGGTGTAATATGGATAAAGTAAGGTTTTTTTTCTTTTTTTCACCCTTTAATGGTCCAGTGCTGGATCAGATCGCCTCTCATAGTGAGAGGGGTTTTGGTTACTTGCTTAAAGGGTGTTTTTTTATTCAAAATGGAAACACGCCTTTTGTATTTAATTTAGAGAAAAAAATGAAGAGGCTGTTTACCAAAATTTTAAATTATTCAGGTTTATTTTTTTATATATGTATATGCTGTGTTTTATGTCTTTTATTATAAGTAGCAATAAAACAAAATATTCAGATATAAAAAAACAGACAACACCCACAGACACACATAAGTTTGCACAATTTTTTTGTGTTAATTCAAACATTTTTGTTCACAGGTAAAAGCGACAGCGCCGAAAATGGATAAGAACGGTTACTTCTTCTACGTATCGTCCACCGCGAAGAAGAAGAAAATCAGTCTGATGCAACCGAAGCCGCCTCGGGTCGCTTTCGCTGAGGAAAAGCGCCGTCCAGGGGTAGCAGAGAGGGTTCACTCTGGGAGATACCCCACGGCCTTCAGTATGGCGTCAACCGCCGAGCACAACGCACGCGAGGAGGCTATGTCGCGTCCCGGGGAGGCGCCGCGCGCGCGTTTGTTTACGCAACTCGAAAGTTATCAGCCGAGGTATCACACGATCCGGGAAAACAGTGATAAGAGAGTGGAGAGTGAGTGTAGGAAAAAACGGAAGGAGCAGAGGATTGTTAATCAACAGGTTGTTGTAAGGTGAGCATTAGGTGTCCCTTTATTTATGGTAGATCCATTGTTTCTGTGTTTGAGTGATTTATGTGTTATTTTGTGTGGTACTATATTAGAGAAATTCTATAAAGTTGACTTTCTATTGAAAATCAATGAATGTTATGCCAAAAATATTTTGGCGTTCCTAAATTAAATCGATGTAACGAATAATTGTACATACATATAAACTTTAAATTGTGCTCTGAACATAGTGATAAGGAGATAAACGTAATATTGTTAATAAATGTATACTTTTGTTACAGTATTATGACATTATTATTACAGCCCTTTAACAAACAATTTAAAAGTAGTATTAAAAGCTATTTTGTTTTGAAATGCCGAGAGAAACGCTGAGCTGAAAAAATCAGTACTAATTTTAAAAATTAAATACGGGCCATTCCGAACTTAATTTTTTTATTAAAAATAGCCTCAAAAGTCAGAAGCCAACAATGCTGTGTATGTTTATTTGTTAGGTAATTTAAAAATGGTTTCGAACTTGGAAGTTTTTGATAAATTTGACAGCGGTTTTAAAACTTTAATAATTCAACTGTCGAATGCTTTTAAATGCCAAAACACAGTATCGAATAACCAATAGGCTTTGCAACTTTCGTATGTGATGCTAAAAGTTTTGAATGAAAATCGGCAAAGGATAATGACAAACGCCGGAAATTTTGGCAATGGTACACATTTGTATAGCTGAGCGGTCATGAAAAACACATTTGAAAAAGTTTGAAGAAAAAAAAATTTTTTATTGAAGGTACAGCTTTTTGTGCAAAATGAAAAAACGCTCGATTGCATATAAATTACAGGGATTACAAAAGATTTATAAATTCATTACCACGCTCCTTGCTTGCAAATGGTACTCGGTATTTTCTGCAGTCAAATAAGACAAAAAATAAAAAAAGTAAAAAATGTATACAACTGTAATATTTAAATTGTACAAAGAGACAGCTCTAGGTCGAAATGACTGTAACTTAGACAGTGACCTTTGACCTTGTACCTTTTGCGCTGAAAGAAAATTTTTCTTTTCGAAAAATTATGTTCTTATTAAATACTGTCTAAATTATTAATTAAATGTGCCTTGGAGTTAATTAAACCTAATAAGCTTTGGAATATTTTTTCTAAAATCAATTACGAAAAAATTATTAATTACAGATGCTTAGTAAGTACAAGTAGAAAACAATGTGCGACGTGGGTTTAGTAACTTGGAAATTGTGATTATTATAGTTTTAGATTGTTCAGTCATTTACAAATTGACTACGTCCAAAGTTTCTGTCATTATCCTTTTCGTAGCTTTATAGCACGTAACCTACATAATTGTTAAGTTTACAAACAACTCGAAGTAAAAAATTCTTTCTTTGCTGGAATTATATAATATTTCTACATATGTACATAAAATACCAACTTTTGCCCGCGGCTTCGCGCGCTTTATATCATTACTATATTACTGTATTTAATAATGGGTGTTATTATACATAGAAACCTTCCCTTGAATCACTCTATCTATTAAAATCCGTTGCCTAGTTATAAAGATCTACGCATACATTGGGACAGGAAAAGTAAGCTACTTTGTTTTATACTATGTAAAGAAAAGATAAAGAAGGAACATAATCTTTAATCCTGCAAGAATGTTTACAATTAATTGAACCATTGACATTATTTGGCATACTAAATTGTTTGTTATGTTTGTATAAACCTGCGTTAAACTCCATAATTGGAGGGAGAAGGGCATGTTTTTGGTATTCGTTAGTTACGTACGCTTAATTAAAGTTGCGTTTAGTTGGTAAAGCGTAGGTTCCAGTCCCAATAACTTCCACTTTTCCAATTATATGCCAGGTCCTGTGGAGTCTGAAAAAGGAATAATTCTAGTGGGCCGGCTTTGTTAGGGACTTTCGGGTTCAATGTTGTTGTTAAAGTTTGTAGATGCTACTGTCGTAACCTTTTGGTTTCGAGGTTTATTCTCTGAAATTGCTTTTCGTGTGTTGTTAATTTTGACTAAAAATATTAATTGATTGCCTGCATTCACTTCGATCTAGTTAAAATGTATCCGTTACTTACATCCACCGATCACTAAGCGGAATTGAAAGAAAATTGTCATTTAGGTGTAAGATGGTTTGTGTGTTATGTTACAATGAAATAGTGTGCAAAAAACGTAGAAATAACGGTATATATTACTTATATTTCGTTACATTATTCGAGAGGAGACTGCAACAATTTGTTCGCAACATTTCATCCGTTATTTAATTTATTTGTCCCTTGTTCTTTTTCTATCTCAATAAAGTCGCTTCAGTTGTTTACATGTGGGGGTTTAAAGTTGATTACTTGATTGCATTCTAATTTTAAATTAGGTAGATCCTATGTAAATGTAATTAGACAGCACACAACTACAATATATCATATTGTGTGTTTGTAGGGGATAGCCTGTGAAAATACCCAATTTATACCAAAACTTATTTTTCTATTGGAGAGATAATTTATTTCTGATTAACTAAGGCTGTAGAAAATGTTGTTGCCCACAGTACAAGTAGAGTGGGCGGGGAAAATCCGTCCTATTTTATAACTTACTAATAATAGTTCTTTCTACGTGGGCGAAATCGCAATCTTGTTCTAGTTCAGAAATACGGACATCAATAGATAGTTTTAAATTCGCAAAATTTTTTTCTCGCTAGGAATCAATCCAGTGACCTTCGGCTCAGCAGTCAGAATCAACGACCCTCGAATTTACTGGTCAATTTTTTTTCTATTGGCCCACTTCTGGACCGGTTCTCCTCTCATAGTGAGAGGGATTTAGGCCATAGTCTACCACGCTGGCAGAGTGCGGATTGGTAGACTTCACACACCTCAGAATATATTAAAACATCTCTAAGGTTGCAGTTAAATTTGTAGATGTATATATACACGTAAATGTTTAGTTATAAAACACACATAACAATTCAGAGGTGCGTGCCAGGATCGAACCAGAGGCCCCGGTGTGGGGGGTTGAATTTCATACCACTAGGCTATCACTGCTTGTGACAAAATTTATGTGCAAGTACTAATAATGTTTTCTTTTCATTTATATTATGTTTTGCGAGTTTCCCGACGCACATGAAAGTTACGAGTTTAATTAGAACATTTATTTTCTTGCGCCAACAAGTTGGAACTAGCACTAATTGTCCTTCACGTAGCCTCGGTTGTTAAATGTTTGGGTGATACGTGAAGTGCAGTATCTTTGTACAGGTTAACTTAACAATGTTTCATTTGATTGACAATCGAGGCGAGCGTACATTTCAAATGATATGTCAATTGCAGTCTGACTCCATTTGAGATTCATATAAGTTACTGCTTTCGACCATTATATTCATTAAACGTACTCTTTAAAGTACAGTGGCCTTAGCAAGAACCTCTATCGTCAAAGTATTCGTACGGTATGGTACAAATATGTGTGATAATTGTGCAGCGCCCCTATCGTGCGTAAAAGGAACTAATTTTGCAGTTTTTGATCGACTAAGTTACCAGTTACCATTACACAGGCATTAAATTGCCTGTGGAATCACACAGCCGTGTGTGGAATTGTCCGAAGATATTATTATTATTATTCGAAGAACCCGTGAACCAGTGGAACAATAAAGAGGTTTCGTTTTAGTTTATTAATTAAGCTTACATAAACCGTTAAGGCCGGTTCAGACCACGACACTATACACCGTACACTCAGTCATCGAATGTCTCTGTACGAGTATGAGCAGGAGTGTCTGTAACGGTAAATTTATTGTGACACAATATTTAGTGTCGCATCAACCGCTGTGTGAACACGTTGCGTTCAAGTGTCTAGTGTA
>DWQT01002157.1:0-14775 GCA_018244895.1 Myscelus amystis hages | reverse complement strand
TAATTAATATTAAATCTTTATTATTTTTTACTTTTTAGTTTCGAAGTCGGTTTTTAATAACGTAGTTATTTTTATTGGTGTGTGAATTTTTTCGCTAGCTTTCACGTGTGCAAAGTAGTAGTGAACAGCTGGTATTCCATGATACTTAATGGTAGATAAGTTATATCAACAAAATGTCATTCGGTGTAAGGAAAATACTTTATCTGACTTGTGGGGTTAATAGCCTAAGCAAAGCAATATCTCTTCCCAATAACCGAGTCCTTCGGGATGCCCGAGCACGTGGAGATTATTAATCGACATTTTGGCAATCATGTTTATGTACACATTTTGTCCTCCATCCGACATATTGTGCTGACAGCTGCTTAAATGTTCATAACTTTTGATTTCTACATGAATTCTAGTGGTCTTAATAAAATAAAAGATTAATTAGGGTTAACGGAGTATTTAGTAGGAGATAGATAGAGAGAGAGAGAGAGAGAGAGAGTGACATAATATATAGAGATAGAAAGGGCTTATTTGAGTATTTCTTGCGTTGACAAACTTTCTGGATTAAAAGATGAAGGGCAATCGAAGTTTATTTGCTCCGGCAAGGGCCTTTAGCGATACCACGATTTCCTTTACACTCTGAGCGGTAGGCAAAGGGATTTTAGTAGGCGGAATTTATATTTAACCCTATTATATGCCCCAATAGGTTTATCGAAAAATTCCTCCCCCGTAACTCAGGAAATCAGTCGGAATTCAGTTCTCATTTGGTCTGAGCGTGCGAGTATAATTTCCGAGGAGCTCGAAAACATTTTCCAGTTCCCGCGGCGGCCTTCAGTCGTATCTTGTTACGTACATTTGTGTCCAGCAATTTATTACGCCGTTCCCGTAATCTCACCAAAAGCTTCCTTCCGCAATTTCAAGGAACGCAAGGAGCAGAGTCCGCAAACTTTTTATCCATTCAATTTTCCATTTTATTTGAACGAAGCTAACAATGTAAGTAGATGAAAAACTCGGGGAGCAGGCCGTGCAGTAAATAAAAGAGATTGCATTAAGATCGGAGCGAGGGCGGGCGCGACTAAGATCGTTCGTTGCTGAGCTCGCGACCGGCGACTGGCGACAGAGCGGCAACTCAAGCCGTATTCATTACACTTATCTTGGGTGTGATTTTAAGTCTCCCCAGTTATTAATGTCGACGCGCTCTAATTGCGAATTCGTTTTTAAAATATTCCTCAGCCGCTGGGACGGTAACATTAAAATGGTCTATGTTTTTGCCATTAAGGTTTTGTAATATTAGACATAATGTTTCTAATTCCACTTTTGCTTTTCGTAAACCAGTATGAAGCCTGTACTGTTGTGTGATCTTTTATGAGAAAACATACGAGTGCTTCATTTAATAACCACAGTTGAACATTAAGACATTTAAAAGTACTTATTGAAATTATGGAAATATCCCCTTATTCCCTGGTGGTTGGTATGTCTTACGATACGGGTGAAGGTAAACATGAGATGGAAATTGTCTTTGTACTGGTTGAGTTAATATTGACAATGCGAAGCCAGCACGCGCGCGCGGGCCGCCGCTCGCCACAAATAAGCCTCTCGATGTCGCTCTGGTGACTCTCAAGGTCAGGAACCTCGACCCTTGTATAAAGGATACATTCCAAAAAGCATATACGAGAAGGTTGTTTGAGTAACAAAATGTGAATGTTTTTTGAAATTTCAAAGAATTCTGGTAATCTGCGCGGTTGAAAGGGAAACAATAATATACAATTGTTAGTCAAAAATATTAAAATTGTCCGTGTGTCTCAATACCTGGCGCGGGAAACGAGCTACGTTTGACCCTTTTTAATTTACAGCCATCGTTTTGTCATTTCGCAAAATTAAGAGCCCTTTAATTAGGCGACACAATAATAAATGCTCTTATTCCGTCCAGTTTGTCAAAGAACAAACACAGGCTGCTTCAAACGGAATTACGTTTTAAGCGGGTAGCTTACGGTAGGTTTCATTAATGTACCTAAATAGGCTGTGTTCACACTGGTGGACGATTTCGGTATTAAAAGAAATTAAATAAACGTTCAGAAGTAATCATTGCGACATTTCAAGAAAAAAATAATACAAGTGTTTTCCCTTCGAAATCTTCAAACTTACTATTAATTTAAAAACAATATAACAAAAGTGTGAAAGTTAGAAATATCATTAGTCTATATCCTTGACACTATTAGAAAAAAATTCCATGATACAAACGATTAGATTTTTTCAAATTACTGACCTTAATAATAATTTGTACAGGCGCGTTGTCATTATTTTGGCGAATTGTCCACAGAACTATACAAAGGTCTTTGAATGGTGCAGCACTGTTACGAAAGGCATACGTAGGGATACGACAGTCCAAACAAAAGAGAGCAGGGCGCGATAGCATTGAGTCGATTCTGCACTACTGTTATTAAGCCACTGTGTTCGCTCTCGACCGTTGGTGGACCTTAAGCGCAGGTGAATAAACAGGAAAACAGATAGAAATGTCCGGATCTAAGTTGAAATGTACATAAGTATGATTATATTATTTATAAATTTTAATTGTCTGGTACTGGAGTTTGTTTACTTTCGTTACTTGTTCCTTTCAGCCTCGCAATAGTTATGTATACCCTGGAGTCTCGATAAAGGTATACTAGTACAACCCTGTGCTACCTAAGTCCTAAGTAGCTCTTATCATTTGCACAGCTGTGCTTACAAAAAATTTCCCGCAACTGGATTCTTCGAATTGTCCACCAATAAGATGTACGCAATATTTATGTATCAAACCCTTTCGGGGAAAGATCACAAAAGTATTGCTCTTTAGCAGCAGCAATACTTTCCTCAATGACGCGTCAAATAGAGAACCTAAACCCCAGATCGTGCTGCAAAATCCATTAATATTTTATTAAACCATATCAACGAACGCAAGTTTCTTTCAAAGCCGTTACACGCTCGCGTATAAAAGCCTCGTTAAAAGTGAATCAGATTCATAAAAATATTTCAAGCAGAATATTAAAATATCTTTCAACATTCGCTCTCCGACTTGCAACAGGCGGAACTTTCAATTATATACACACTTGATGTTATTTTCGAAGCAATAAGTAGGAGCGTCCCGTACAAAGGACGTTGCAAGCGGTAAATAAACGTTCGCTCGAGACAAGAACAATCGTATCGGGGAGATAGTGGGAGGAGGATCAGCGTATGGTGCAGTACGTCAGCCACATGGAAAGCGTTCGGTGGGCTCCCAGGCAAGGAATATAACACACGAAGTAAGTATTATGGGTCAGCGGCGTGGTCCATCTCCAGTTAAGCACGGTGACGGCCAAACTTATCATTAATCACATATTAAAATAGTCGGTACTAGTAGAAAGTGTAGAAATGGGGTATTAGGCACCTTATTACAATTTTAGTCAATGCTAGCTTAATTTAAATATAAAAAATAGCTATACGGTACTATACGGTTTTGTGTATTTAAATATTGTTCCAAAAGTATAACTTAACTTTATTATAATGACTAAGTGCTAGTTAATAATTTATAATGAGTTATAAGCTTAGGTATACTTAGCTTAGTAGATAATAAATTAGTACGCCGTAAAAGGCAAAATTGTGCAAATAAATGTCTTTTGTCTTTTTGTCTTTTGTATACAATTCTTCATATTTCTCCAAAGGAGTCGGCAGACACTGAGGATTTCCACGATGACAGTCCTAGCAAAACTCTCGATCGTTGCTTATTTTCAAAAATAAAAATTCTACTGATTCTGCTGTCACATTTTTAATGATTATAAAAGGCATTTTTTAGTTTCTTACGGCAATCTATAAAATCGGCGAATGCATCTCGTTGTATGCGTATGAACTACTGGCATGTGTTTACTCGTACAGCATTTCATCGGGAGGCGGGAGTAACTCGCCGCGTCTGTTGTGCCGGACAATATTCGCGCCGGTTTAGCAAATTGCACCATTTGTATCGAAAATGGTTTAAAGATAAAACGCCGGTACAACCCGAGTTATGAACCCAATTTTATTTTATCGCATTTTATATTTACTGGCTTTGTGGACGCTCAGGTATTTTTACAAAACATGTTAGATGTAAGTTGACTTATTTTTGTGTTAGGTTGGTATGCGTGCAATTTTGAATTTATACTTCATTACTTTAATGTCCAAGCCACCGAGATGAAACTTTTGCTTAGTAAATTCTTATAGTACAATAAAATGTTAATAAAGTATAATTCATACAAATCAAGACATCGTCCCAGGTACCTGTTCAACGCTAATCTTTGTTGTTTAACAAGGTAATATAACAATTTCATAAATAACGTTGATTATTAATAGGGAAAAATAGGTTGAAGCGATATTTTTGATGACTTTCTGCTCGCAATAGGATCCTGAATGGATAACTTAATAAAGAGACCATCTCGCCTGTAACAATACTTGCACTAATTGGGTGAAACAACCTTCCGATTTCTATTCGGAACGGAATGAAGGGGCACTTGTAGCGAAATTGGCAATTTTATGTAAGAGGCATCGAACAACTCTCGCTGTCCTCTCAGGTCGCGCTAAACGAGCCATGGGCCCATTCAACGTTCCTCCTCACGCTGCCGATAGTTGAGTAGAGATAAGTGGAGTATTGCCTGCGCCCGTGACGCCTTGTGTAATTATTTAACGCGCTGACAAGACGCACCGGGCGATGACTGCCGGCGGGAGAGGCCGATTGGCCTACTCAATCCGTTCACAATAGAAAGCTATATCCGTATCCTACTCAAATGTCCGTAGCCCAAGAAGCAGGATTTATATATCATAAAATAAATACTTAGAAATTTTTGCTATTTAGATATTGGTAGAAATATGGCATAAATTAACGAGTGATAACAATCTGTTTTCCTATTATCATATGCACGCTAACAAGATGTACCAGTTATTGCGAAACAGCGAACCAATTTTCTGCAACGGTCGCCGCTGCGAGGATCTCCTGCTAATAAAATCTGCCTGGAAATGAAATCGGACATTTTTATCTGTTTACTTTCATCAAAATATATTTTTATTTTGCACATTTTGTGAAATACAATCTTAAATTCCCTATTTAATGTGCAGTTTGGAGAAAATGGTTTTCACTGGCTTTATTACTTGCGTCAATTTTGTTCACGATATACAAATATTTTGGAAGCGGTAAATAATTCGATAGTTTTTATAAAAATGATTTCGTAATAGTATTGAATAGTCGAATGATCTTATTACTTATACTCGTATACTTGAGTCACAAAATAGTAATGAATGTCAAAATGATACTGATGGAAAGTGTCAGTTGTTAAAGCTCTTCGGAAGCTTACAAAACCGAGACATTTATATTCCCGTCAATTTCCAGTGGAGCAACGTGGTCGACCTCATCTCCAGCCCTCCCGCGGCTGGAAGCGACCCCCGTGTCCCGGATATTGTTGTTGTTCCTTACAATCCGGCGTGTAGCCTTTCCAGTGTTTACTTCATCGTTCCGTTTTCACTGCGCTCGACATAACTGAGCTTTAAAGCTAAATTTACTGCAGAACTCATTTGCATTTAAATAAAAAATTCTTTGCGTACGAAAATTGAGATGAACTCAATACAGACATCCAACTGTGAAATATAAAACTCATTAACGGGCGGGATTTTACGTGATTTAAAAAAAGGGTTTTGCATTTATTGCATTTGAAAATCTCTTACGCTTTGATTCGCATCAAGTTAGATAAACACTGATTAAATTGCAGTAAATATAAGAATTTTTTGAAATAGTAAATTGAAATCATGGTTCCAGTTTTTGCTTTTTACATAACGATCACTCGGCGACCCAGATTTAGAACTCTTTCCGATCTAAGAGAAGAAATATTTAGAAAGGAATGATAAAAAGAGTTAATGATGGCGATGAAAAGCAAATACTGATACAACATTAATTAACCGCTGAGGTCTGTAGCTGCAGCGGATAGATAATGAGAATGAGAATTAATTTCTTATTTAAAGAAGCGCTGCAGCATCTGTTCGTTAGCGGCCCGCCGCTAGCGAGCAGCTAAGGGTGATTGCAAATGAGAAGAATACACGCTCGATTTTTCTGCGTGTCGCAATAGTACTTTGAATATCATTAAAATTATTTCTATATGCATTCAGATAATAGCATCTATGTAGGTATTTCAACACGGCCATCTGATTCTTAAGACAATATTTACAGTGGTGATATAAATCAAGTAATAACGTATAAACCATAATTTAATAGAACGAATGACGCCTTCAACTCAAACGTTTCTCCGCTGGGAATCGAAACCACAGCTCCCGGCTCAGCAGTGTAAATTGCTAACCACTTTACATCAAGCCTAACTAAACAAGGATATGATGTATTTTTGTGTATATTATGGAAAATTTTGATTTTTTGAAATTCTGATCGAGTCCAGTTCAGAAAGTTTTTTTCTCTTCCTTTGTCTATTACTCATTTTTACAAGTCGTTTTCCATTTGGCCTTGTGCCATGATTTTTGAAACAGCTAATTCAATCCAAACAATGTATTAATTTAATTAAATGCTCACCGTGGGCGAACGCCTTTATAACAAACGGGGGTAAAAAGTTAATGTTGTCAGAGTTTAAAAATAATAAAACACCGAAGCGACTCCGCTTGCGTTACTGGCTCGAGTTAATTATTTTGTAGTTCGGAATTCGAAAATCCCATTTGCAATACATTTATTACGTTTTGGTCGCATTTTATTGATGAAAGTAACTCTTTGGGAATTGCGGTTTGGAGTTCATTTTAAGTTTGCATTAGTTGTAATGACGTCAATGAACAATATGAATGGATTGTAAAAAGCATAGGCGTACTGCAAATTCAAATCGTGTCACAAGCTTCATCTTTAATGGGTCTTTTGAAACCATAGGTTGTCTGTAGCTTCAGACCATTGCCCTCAGATCGAGTGCTTTAATAGCTTGAGCGTCGTATTTAGTTTCTCTGCTTTAGAAGGTAAGTACAGGCGATTTATAACGTGATAAGTCAAGGAAGTGGTGTTCCAGTTTTTCCAAATTCAATTCCAAACACTTTTGAATCAAGATGCAGCCCATCATTTGATACTAAGGCTGTGGAATTTATTCTGGAGATTGGCTATCATTTCCATTCCAAGTCCATATGCTATACAATTATTGCTAATTTAAATGCTTTTCGGACTAGAACTTTGCCTGCGAGTTTTGAATAAAGAACCTGTACAGATAGTATGAAAAGATCTGAAATTTCGAAAACAGCATCGCACGCGCGCGTATTTCATTTTGAACACATTTTTATGTGCTAGCAGGAAATCCAAATAGTTTTCCGAACTATAAATTAAACGGCGCGTGCCACGAGAGTTGTACTCACACACGTATCGCTACCCGTTTTGTTTCGCAAATAGTTCGCCGGCCGTTTTTCACGCGCCGCGCGCGAACTCGCGAGGCGGGCCGCGCTTGAGACCTGCACTAAGACCTATAAAATACTTTTATGAATAGTTTTCTTACTATTCTTAGATTTTGGCGCGACTATGTCTTTAAATTTGCTTTCATAGACGCAGGCTAATCAGAAAATTGATGAAGATAAAGTTTAAAGGATGCAGATTGATTAACTGATATTTAATAACTTCAATCCATAAATAAAGAATCAAAGCATTCGTTACGTTGTGTTACAGCCTTTTTCTATCGTTTTACACACGCTTTTAGGACGAGGCCCCAAGGACTGTGACGGGTGGAGGGCGGGGGAAGCACTGCCGCGCTGCATGTTCTAAAATGCATCGGTAAATAATAAAAAATAAATCCTACTGGAAGCCTCCGGGCGGTTGGTTGCGCGCCTCGTCGGTACAACCATGGAACATAAAAGGGGCTACAAATATTCTCACTATTCTCTTACTTGTATATTTATTTGCTAACGTATAATTACATTTGGAATCGCACTCGATGCAGCAACTCCAGTCGGTGTCAATGGCCTGATTTACTGTTCTAAGCCCATAATTTAATTTAAAGGTTAAATGTAACATAAAAATGATTCGAAATCACATTTCAAATGTAGCGAACCGTTTCTCGAACTCGTATCCAACTAAAATACGTTTTTGTTCTCCCTAGCACAGTGGCGCTATCTGGCGGCGCTATAGAAAACCAACAAAAACAGCTCGTATGGGGTGAAATAATGAATAGCGGATGCTGTTTCAATTACGGACCCGATGTTTTTGTCCACTATTCTGTTAGTGGTGCTTTTACCCTGTTATTGTTTGACTCGCTCTGCCTATGTGGCGCTATGCGGACGTGTTAATTTTCAAATTTAATAAGGGTGCGGTTATAAGGGTGTCGCTTATCTCACTTTACACAATGAAACTAGGATTTTAAATGTAGCTCTAGAGTCTAGAGTATGGACGTAGTTTCGTTTTATATAACATGTTTCTGATGTATTCATAGTTATACTGAATTGTTTTCATATTGTTGTCAATGTTGGTAACAGCGTCCATTCAAGGGAGTAGCGGTTAAATGCCATATTTAGAGGTCTTAATTACCAGCGGTTTAAAAATATCCCACAGACGGGTTGAATTAACCCGCACCTCCACCAATGTGCTGGAGGAGCTTGGTGTAGTGCATTAAACGCCTGCGTAATAAGAGAAGAGGCTCGTGCCCAGCCGTGGGATACAAAAAGCCAGCCAGCTGTGTACGTAGTAAAGTAGGTTTTGCGCATTAGAATATTCCTCCGCCTCGTACAATATAAACGTACTTTGAGCCGGCGAGCGACGGCGTCGGTCATAATTACTGAGCCCCGGCTTGTTTATGAGATGAGTTTCGGAACTATCATAAAGATGGAACCTTCCTGTTCGCCGGGCTCGTAAAAACGATCATTGGTGCAAATTAATCGTGCATCGCTAATGAACTTGACCGAAGCAACTTTAACTTTTACAGGATCTACTTCAGCGGTGTCGCCTTTTATGTGCGCTGGTTAGTTAACAACATTTACTCTTTTATTACTTAATTGATACCAGAGAACTCTCTCTCTCTTTCTCTCTCTCTCTCTCTCTCTTAGTATTTCAGACATTCGACGTAGGGGCAATCTGTATTTCTTCTTTGTTTTTTAACAAAACTATCATGTCGCTAAGGTATTACTGCTATCTCTGTATAGCTGTTTTAAATTTGAATGCTTGCTTAGTTTGTTCTGAGAGTGTGTTGTGCACCCGCAATAGAAATCCTCGCGGGGTCGGTACAAAACAAATACCTATATTCTCTACCTACACAATGCCCTCAGTCACAATGCGATATGGCAGCGTAAACGCTTGTACGGAAATAGTTTCGGATTTAAATAAAAAACGCGAAATTTGACTGTTTTTGCCGGCGCGCTCCGTTGTTCGGGGGTTTTACCCTTTTTGTTGCGCGAGGCTTCCGGGCGGCGGACGTTTTTAATTTAATATTAAATAAGGGACGAAGGAATAGTACGCCGCCGTCGAAATTGGTTTTGCCGGCAATCTAGTTGTTCTGTAGTTGGTAGTTGGTGGGAACGTGGAGGTGAGTCGTGGGAGACCTTCGCAATTAATCAACTGTTTTAATGTCAGTTGGACACGGAATTCGGAGCAAAGTACGTAGGTCTTAGATTTTCTTAAGACAATACATTTGTTTTATTCACGTGTACCCGCGATATAAAACGGGAGTGAGTGTCAATTTCATAATTATTCTTACAGTGGATGTTAAGTCAGAGATTGTTAACATTGTAGATAATTTTATGCGAAAATATAAATGGATTCTAAAGCATAAATGGATTCCAATAGGTAATTGGACTTTAACACTCTACCGAACATAAACGGATATGCGGATAAGCTAAGCGTAACATAAGGATCATTTTGTGCTTCGCGTATGGCTTATGAATATTTTAAAATTCCTGATTATACCTTTGTGCATTTTCAGTAAATTTAATATTACTTTTTTTCGACACTTTTTCTAACAAATTATATGTGATTTAAGAAACTGTTTACGAGTATTAGTATTAATGCTGTGTAGTGCCTTTTTATTTATTTAAGCAATGTGATGTATATATTTTTTGTACAAATTAAACACTTGCAAATGATTCCCAAGCGATGGTACATGTAACGAAAGTGCACGTGTAAGTTAGTTCAGACGTAATTCTCAATTGGGACCTGAGATCGTTTTGAAAAGCTTGTTGCGAGACTGGAATTGTTGAATTAATTCCGTTTCAAATCTTCAAAGTGCTTAGCAATGACCCGAGGCAATGACGCAGCCTGTAGCCTTCGTTTCGTAACCAGTACAAGTCTAGACTACTATCTATTTTATCAGCGAATTTGCGTAACATATATACATTATTAATATTAGGAATACAATACTATATTGATACGATGTGAATTTTTTTTTTCGTTTCTACCCTTGCGTCATAGGGGTTGCAGGGAGGCTGAAATTATGTATAGCCCTAAAACAATTATCACCATGTATTCTGTATTGTGTGTGTGTCTGATTCAAAGTATTAATCTTTCACTTTACTTATTAGTGTAGCAAGCAGTGATAGGTGTGAAAGTCAGTCTGCCACCCCGGGGGTCTGGGTTTGATCCTGGCACGCTTTTCTGACTCGTTAAGTGCGTTCTACAACTAAAGTTTCAAAATCACTTTCTATAACGGTGAAGGAAAACATCGTGAGGATACCTGCACAACTTAGATATTCTGTAAAGTGTACAAGATTTTCTGAGGTGTGTCAGTCTCCCTCTCACCATGAGATGAGATCCGGTCCAACAGTAGGCAAGGGTCGAAAATATATATGTATATACTTTACAGGTTCCTATAAGTATTAAAATAAAGACGGTTTCTTTACGAACCCCTCCTGCTAACGGTCAAGGCGTGCCGAGAATTCCATCAGACTACGGCGATGTCGATTGATGAAGATACGGGTTAGTCGTTAACCCATTTCTCGGACGCCTTTTAAGTCACCCTAAAGAGCCCCGTAACGCCGGCCGGAGCCCGCTCCTGGCGCACCCTCGGGAACGCTTCATACTGGGTGCGTTTGTTTCCTTACTCTCGGATCGTTTTGTTGCACATGATTTAAGTTATGTTTAAGAAAAATTTAATTAAACAATGAAAAATTATCTAAAGTTATTAATTGAATATAAATTTCTTAACTCTTGTACAATTCTTTCAATTGTTGTTCAAAATAAATAATTGCTTTAATAACATCCTTTTTAAAACCTAAAAATATATTCATCCAACTTAGGCTTGCTTCACTTCATGCTTCTCATCTGGTAAACTTCACACTAATATTTACAACTTTTACTAAAATTAAATATTACCAATTAAATCCATAACTCTAATTAACGTGCATTCGCGCGTTATAATAGCGGGACTCTCTAACGAGGTTCATAGTTTTGTTAATTCGGAAGTGCACTGTGTACAGGTCCTGAATAAATATGTGGTTGCGTTTTCAGTAAAATTTTGCTAAAATGTGATATCAATTATTTTCACCAGGCGAGGAAATTATGTTCAAATTAAATGCTAGGATAGACATTGCGGGCGGCTGGCGTGGCGCGCGGGCGCGGTGGATGGGTGGACTACATAGCAGCTAATATAATTAAGACTTAGTATACATTCTTTATAATTATTTTTATAATAAAATTAAATTGCGTTTTACGCACATAATAAATGTACCTATGCGGTACGTGCAGTAAATAAATCAATCAAAGAAATAAAGTAGGCTAGGGAGAGCAAACCACTAACTTCTGTTGAACAAACTACTCTGTACAAAACTGAGCAAGCCGTCCATCTCTATCGCTTTATAGATTCAGACTCTGTCCCCTTCGAATGAAGAATGATGACCGAACCCGAGTCGCCGCCACTCAATCATTCTTCAGCCTTGTTGTTCACTCAAGTTCTGGCACTTTTTTATTGCGTTCAACGCTTCATAATATCGACTTTGCCGCTTAGATATTAGCGGTGGTTGGTACGCAAATGTAATTTTGTACATTTCGGGCTAAACAAATGACGTATAACGATCGAAACGCTGCATTTGCAACTCTTTTCCAACGGCGTAGAAGCGAGCGGGCGCGCACGGCGCGGGCGGCGCGCCGCGAGCCGCCTGGCGGTCAGATGAGCGGGGTGTCATAAATCTCGGGCGACACTTCGTTACTGCGACACTCGATCTATTTGACGCGGCAACCGCTACAGGCATTATTAAACTGCGATATCTCTTCGTGACGAGACAGCCTGCGTTGCACCGGATTGTTCAAACGCATCACTTTCTGTTGAACGCCTACTCGTAGGTATCTTGTATTGGATACTTTCAGTTTTTTCTTTTGGTAGCAAAATTCTTAGTTCTATCGTCTAACGCGGTCCATAAAAGAACCTCCACATCGAAGTATTAAAAGTTACAAAAGCAAAAACAATGTATGTATATAAAAGCGTGAAACGGTGACATGTCATTAAAACATGTTATAACGTCATGCGAATGGAAGCAGTATATAGGAGTATGTGCATCGAGCCAATCGGCCGCGGCGAGCTGCGCCGGTAACAATTGAAACGGTGCTTTGTTGTTGCGAAACAACATTTTTATTTCCATAAATTCTAAAAACTATACCACTATCCGCGATTGTTCGAAGTTAAATACCGAAAATATTCATCCGTGCACACTCGTAAAACACCAGCCAAGTTATTATTAAATAATTTAAAAGGTGACGACTATTTAAATAAAAGCTATACATAAAAATAACAAACAAGTAAGGGATTATTTTCCGAAAATCATACTGCTTTGACTGAGTCAGGTTCAAAAGGTTTAAGAATATCATTTTACAGAGATAAATAGTCACCTTGAAAGCATACATAAATCCACTCTATACTTAAATTTACGTAGTACATTACACTGCTCGTAGAGCGCCGAGTGGATTCGAATGATGGATGAATATTTGAGCCGAACTTGGCCTGTGCTCTACGGGGCGCTTAGATTCAACTCCCCGTTCAGAATACTCGATACAAAATCATTGAAGTCCTAAACTTTTATACACAGTTCGTTTTATTTCAGAGTTTTTCGACCAATAGTAGTTTAGACATTTATTCTCGTTTGCAAAGCAGCAGTAGTCATATTTTATTTAATACCTTTGAAACAGTGTGCGTGATTTTTATTGCTTTTATGAGAAACGAATGAAATCTGAATATGAAATATTAAAAAAGTATTGTTCAAATCAAATATTTGTTATTATATCGTCTTGTCATATACGGATTATTTGAATTGTAATCAAACTAGTAGGTAATGCAAAATTCGTTCAGTAATTTCTGCGAGTTGTTTGGGCATTAGATTGAAAGACAACATTGTTTAAGGGCTTTTATTGTATGAACCAATGCTTATAAGTGTTTACATGTACCGAACACTTGTTGTGTGTTCAATCGAACGTCGATCACAATGTCAAACCAATCTCTAGATTGAGCTAATTGTCTTAATTTATTTGTAGTTGCTGTTTGCACCGTCTGTTTGTCTGTCGGTGTTTGCGCTCAATTTACCCGCAGCGAGCGATACCAACACTACACACGACCGCGGCCCGCCCCGCCCCCGCCGCCGCCGGGCCCCGCGCCGCTGTTTGCTGCGATCTCGTCGCTGAGTGCCTCAGCCAGATCGTATACCTATTCCTACTTATAAAAAATATTATACGAGTGCGCGCTGCGCCGTGTATTTCTAGCTTAAGTGGATAGCTTTATTTGATCGGGATTGCAAAGCGGATCGTGCTTTATTTCTAATCATTTATCCCGCCCCTGCATACAAAACTATGTTTCTTCGTTTACCTTTATATGTTTATATAAACGTCCACTTTGTATACGTTCATGCGAATAAATATTTGATATTATTAATGGTGGACGGAGCGGCAAGGATGAGGTGCACTTATGCTCTACGACGTGCTAAAAATAATACTCCGCGCGGGAGGAGCCGCGGGGCGTGTCTTGTCTAGTATATCGTTACCTATATCGACACCGTACACCTGAAGGACGAATGTCTAGACTAGACGGTAAACGCTAAGGTTATACCGTAAATAGGTTTAAAATTTAATACGAGAGAGTTTGAGCGTTATATTGCACGATTAAATTAAACTTAGCTGCGTTTTGCCGTCGAGGGCCAGGTCGGGGTTCATTCCCCCGGCGGAGCCCGGCTGGGGCTGTACCTTTGATGATAAGCGGGCAGATGGTAACCTCGGCTACGCAAAGCCTCTTAATATTGCAATCTATGATTCAAAGGCTTTTTTTGGACTTGAAATTCCTCTTTCATAACGTAAATTCAAAGGTATTTAATTGTGTAATGTTCAATCATTCCTTACAGCCACGATAGTTAGGCGTGGGATGGAGTGGTGGAAGCAGTTTTACGATCCCATAAATTAATGGAAACACGCTGCGCTCACGACAGTCTGTAGATATGCAGGGGGAGCGGAGCGAGGGTGCGTTAGGAATAGTGTGCGTTCAAATAAAAACGAATTGGACATTCACTTGTGAGAACGAGGCTGTTGACACACGCGGTCACACGCGGCACCTTCAGCCTGGAATAAAGGCTTTCACTCCATTTCGTATTCTAATAGAATATTTATATTCCTGTCCCGGAGTCGCACCTCCCAGTCCCGGTGGTTGAAACGCGACAATGAAATGTAAATTTGATTGCATTCTTTAGCTAGAGCTTTAGTTTTTACACACGTCTTTTCTCACTCGTGTTCATACCGCAATCTTTCACAGGGTTTCTAGCTGGAGGATTGGAAAGTCCATTCTAGCCACCGGAACCCTAAAAGAATTTTTTTAGTCGCCTCTTACTACAGCTATCGAA
>DWQT01002156.1:0-14776 GCA_018244895.1 Myscelus amystis hages | reverse complement strand
ATTTCTCTATTCCTGTTTAGATGGTTTGCAGTTTTGCACTCAGACTCACTAGGAGGTTTATTGACCTGGTAGGTGTATTGACATTTCTGTAGCACCGATTAATTGGTATTTACAAAATATTTTTATCTTTCGTTCAAATAGAAACATTTACTAATTTCGGGTCCTATTCTTAGGACCCGGAATACGCTCTAGGGTGTAGTCCCGTAGCTTTCTCATATGCACACATCTCAAACAATGAGCATCTAATACCTTTTGTTTTCGTGCTGATTAAAAAATTCCTTCTGTATACTTTACATTAGTTACCATAATAGTACTCACTTTTGTTTCTTTAAATGCTATAGATATGTTACTTTATAATGCTTACGTATAAAAATCTAATTTGAAGCTCCAATTTTTCTTTAGTCATGGTGCCGCATATTGGGAATAGTCGTCAACAATATATGACTTAAAATTAAGTCTTCCAAGTCTTAGCTTGAAGGCTTACGTACTATTAAACCATAGGGCACTTTATACTCAATTAGACGGTTGATTTTTTATTTATTGTTTCCAATTCAGAAAAAAACTCGTATATGAAGG
Source organism: Myscelus amystis hages (assembly GCA_018244895.1). Classification (NCBI taxonomy): domain Eukaryota; kingdom Metazoa; phylum Arthropoda; class Insecta; order Lepidoptera; family Hesperiidae; genus Myscelus; species Myscelus amystis. The sequence goes on along the minus strand of DWQT01002156.1, from coordinate 14,200 downwards.
ATTTGTCCAGATCGAAGTGTCGTACGTTAACGCGGTATGCCGTAAGATTTGCACAACGGGGGAAGGAGGTCGTAACAAAAATCGCGCCCGGCCTCGGCGTGTATCGTCACGGATATTTCTCACTCCAATTGCTCTCGCGAATGTCCGCAAATAGGGTTGCCGCTGTTTTGAACAATCTAGCATCCGACAAATCTGCTGGAAAAAATTGGTCTATTAATTTCATTTATTAAAAAATGATAATATAAATTTTATTAGAAGTGTTCACGATGTTGCTTTCAATATCATTTTCAATTTTTTCATTCTCTAAACAACTTGTCAAAATGTAGAAAAAATTTTGAAGTACGTTTATTGTAATTTTTCTCCGTTATGTTTTTAACCAATTTCTTTTATTACACCATTTTTTTTTACTACATTTAACAAAGCAAATTGACTGACTTACCAAAATATTTAACTCGTAAATATACAATATTATGTTATCGTCACTGTCAGCAGCAATGTATGTCTTTCAAAATTTCATAATGAACAGTGGAATTGTTTTCTATCATTACTCCTCAGCCCTCGGCTTATTGCCGGTTCGACGCAGACACATTTGGCTTGAAATTGTATTAATACAAGCGGGGATTTTGTCAAAAGAAATGTTTCCGCATAAACTAGATGTCCCTGTTTATCCTAAATATGGTAATCCTTATACAAATTCCAACCCCAAATTATTTATTTACAGCAAATCGTATTACGGTTGCGCTGTTCGGCGTGAATTATTGGTGTTTTCCTCGCGAACTCTTAGTATTTTATTTTTGTTAAAATGAAATCATTTTTTGTATGGAAAGGGATATTTTAAACGGGCATTAAAAATAAAAATAGAGTCGTAATCGTTAAAAAGAACTATAACGGTAACATTCGGAATATAGTCGCTATTACATTTAATAATCTTATTCAGTTTTAGTAATTTGTTATGGCAACACATTTGTTTGTACTATTATTACTTGAGATTGAACAGGAGGGTACTTATTCATAAATCTGCTTTTGCTAACATGCATATTACACTTTACAAATACACGAAAATAGAATCAGCATAAGTAAATTTTGTTCGTGGCACAAACGTATCGAGTAAATAAAAAAAGTAAAAGAGTGAAAAATATTTACTCGCGTGGTGTAGTATGAAATGTGACGGTTAGTTTCTTAATATTAGCTAGTAAGTCTAGAATCTAGAATGTTCTGCATCACTGATTATACGATCATGGCAACGGTAAGAGAGATTTGTTGACGTACATATGTGGATGTAATTGGCACTAACAGCCGTATAATTAAGATACAGATTCGGAACGAGTAGGCGGAACTTAAACCCCGTACGATAGTTCTGTGCGCAGTATTTACATTTCACTTTACTACGATCGTTACAAGTTCTGTTCATCATAGAAGCGTTTACACGCATTATTAATTCGCTTATCTACCTAAACGTTACTTTAATCCTCAGTGCTTAGTTATTTAAAAAGCTGGCAACTAAATGTGTTTATCTATAAATCCATTGCCCTTAAATTAAGAATAATAAATCAAAATTTGAGAATCAAATATCGTTAGCAATATCCACGCATAACAAATAACAATTAAGTTTAATAGCCGTCCATTGTAATAATTAGCTCGCGTATTCGATAATTAAGTCTCTTCCTGTTTATCGTATGCCGCTTATAATGTAAATGCGGATTTTATTTGTGAACTGTCGATTGCAACCTCATACACAATGATAGCGCTGTGTAGTTTTAATTTCGATTTTATATTCCCATTACAATTAGTTTCATGTTCACGCTACCAGCAGCACTTATCAGTTTTTTTTATATCGTATCAACTATTGAATATTGTTATGACACGATAATGTAATACGGATTCATAGAGATAACACTACGATTTTTATGATTATGTGCCTTTTTATGATGTTAATATAATCATTATATGTAATTATCTATTATAAGATACCATAAACACGCCTTTGATGAGCAGAGAATACGTTTAAAGTTTAGGCACATAATTACTAGGGGAGGTAAAATAATGTGTACATTCGTCCTATTGGTGCAAAGAAAATATTTTGAAATTTGATTTAGAAGTACATTTTGATAAAAAATTGGAGTTTTACAATAAGATAGAAATGTGATTAGCGTTATTTAGGTTCGAGATTGTTATATTAGCCTAATAATGTACCGAGACTTATTTTATTGCTAAAGTTAATTTAAAAAAACATGAATAGCCTAGATTATTGTCTAGATTGGCGCTTAGCCTAAATTGAACTGAATACGCTATGGAAAATCTAGAACAACTGTAGAAGTTAATAGTTGCACATTAATTTAGTGATTGCAGCGTCGCCCAAAAGCCAAGTTGGCACTTTGACAACTGTTACACAATTGTCTTTTGGTCGTTTATTTTTTAATCATACAATTTAGGAGGTCAATTGAACAATCCAAGGACTTTATGGCGATACATATTTTTATTATTACATAATTAAAGCGGCATAACTGTCCGGACTACACGGCACGCGCCAAAAAGCCAAACATCCGATTTGTCGTCACGCAATATTTTAAATTCAGATCACTTGCCGCTTTCGCTCACATAAACACACGTTATATTTATAACATAAGCTGTACTGCTTCTAATTAGTTTTATGGACGTTGTAAAAGTAAATGTATCAAGCATTTACCCAGCGTCATAGGTTATGGCTGGAACTTTCTAGAATAAATGTCAATATGCATTTTAAGTTTTGCAACGTTAAAATACAATTAAAGAAACGACCAGTCTTACTTGTCGATCATGTTCACCTAGATTAGTTAAAAATATGTTTATCTATTCATTTATTTGACCCTGAAAAACATATTTTTAGGTTACAATTGACTTTTATTTCGTACCTGTATTGATTAAACATTCAAGACTTTACATTGATTACGTTAATTTAAATATTTTTAGAAACCGTTATTCAGTTTATTTGGAAAACCGACCCACTTGCGTTTCGTTTGCCGCATCCCGTATTTGAGTATGAATGGTACACATTTATCAATGAATTGTGTTTGTATTTTTTGACGAGCATCTTACGTTTACGGGGTACGGGTGAATTAAAAGGAAAAGAAAGTACACTGAATCCAGGCAGTGTTCGGAAGAAATCAACGAACAGAGGTGGACGTTATATTGAATTCAATTAGATATTTATGTACAGTTAAATTGCATACCTAATGAGCATCGGATAAGTTTATCAAGCGTTTTATGCAATATTAACACATTAATGCGTTAAAATATTGTTAAAACATCGCATAATGTATTTAGGTAAAGTAAAATTGCTATCGAAACGAACTGCTACATGAATTAAAATGCAATTAAAATCACATTATTGTTTCGTCGAAGTCGACGAACGAAATTATTAAAGTCGAGAAGAGTTTTTGTAATGTCATCAAGCTGGTGACTTTAAGTTTATAATGTCTGTAAATGGATATGCTTATTCGATGGGCTGTCTTTAGGTATAAGAAGACAAGATTAAAATTTTATTGATATTTTACTGTCGTGGGTTGTATGGAATTAATCGATGTTTCTCACGTGTGGTCACTAGTGTCGTATCACAAACTTTGTCCGCAAAAAGGTTAACGTACGCGTTAATGGGACAAAAACTAAGAGATAACGGTGACAACTGATGATTAATAGTTGCACCCTGACGGTTTACTTTACGAGCATCGCGTGATAAATCAAATGTACGGTTTATCGGTCTTTATTTCCACGTAATCGATGTAGGGCGATGCAGGGCGGGCTTTAGGGCTGATATGAGCGGGGATGTTCAACGACTGGAGACTGGTTCGTACCATCTAATCCACACGTAAACAATGTCAAAGTTGCATTTCTTTTATATTTTCAAAAGCAGTTATTTCAAAATATTAATTTGGTATAATAAAATATAAATTCGTGTAGAATACATTAACGAAAGGAATCAGCGATCTCCAGATAAAATATTATTTGATTGCTTCGTAAAATACTAAATAACGTACATCTTTCACATAGTAAACAAATTTAAGATAAACTTCGCATCAGTGTTTCATAAGAGAAAATAAACTTTTCAGTTCCGTCTGAACAATAGTCTTCATTCAGATACACACTTGTTACATACACCCACGCAACTGCCACACGTGCATGAAGCATCACTTGCTAAGCTAGCCAACATGTGATCTCGTAAAGTCATCGTACATGCCTACAGCGACGCAAGATTCTAAGAATAGCATATTGTATGTATCTCTAGTCTCTAAAAGGGGTTCCAGCAAGCACTGAGTAAGTGGAAACGTGACTTCAATACTCTGTAGTATCGAATCATATCCATAGAGCACCAGGCAAATTTTGTTTTCCTTATTTTAAAAATCTTATATTTAATTTATCCTTGCTTAGCGACTCCTTAGGTCATTGGTCCTATGTTCGTCTATGTATCGAATCAGTTTATTTTCATTGCCCGAACTTCTAAACATAAGTTGTACTTTTATTATAAGCAAGTATTCTAGTTTTATGTATATAAACCGATATACAGGAGAAGGACAATTACTGTCATTCAAAAATATACTAGTAATACAAGCCGTTTGTTTGCATCAGAAAGTAGCAAGATTGAATGTTTTATGCATGAAAACCATTACTTTAATATTCCGCTTTAATATACTTTTAAAACTGGATTGTTGACCTTTTCTCAATACATTTATTCATTTTATGCAACGGCCAAGGCCACGCTACTACTAACTTTTGAAATGTGCCAACGTTGGCTCTAATTGCATAATAAAATTAATGCTCATTAGAGCAGATTTTTTGCAACCTTTGCCTCGGTAAATGCTTATTTACTTTACTTTACGTTTAGTATACAAACGTGAAGAGAATTACTTGATTTACTATTTATTTTGTGTTGCAACGAAATAAAAACCGTACATACGTATTTGGACGGAGAACTTTTGGCAGAAAATAAATGCAACTAAGCATTTACAGAGGCATTTTTATAAAGCGACATTTCTATCACGATTTCTACAAAAGAAAATTGTAAAGGAATTTATTTGGTATTATAGTATTTTGTTGCTAATAAAATTTTTTTGTATTTAGGAAATTCATATTCAAAGTTCACTTCTATCTACTGATAGATGTTGTAATACTGAAGTAAGAATCATTACCCTGGTCAGGCTTACTAGCAAGCGACGGACGATGTCATAACGTCATTGTGTTCTGACCAGAATGTTACGTGTTCCGTATATTACTATTGTCACGTAACAATCTCATTGTTATTGGTGCGCGATTTATCAATCATGAAAACACTAAGAAATTAAATCTTTAGTTATGATTTTATTTAAGCATCGGCCAATAATGGTTGAATTAATAAGTTAATATCTGCATTAATTATCCTCTATTAGTTCCGATACCGTATTGAGTAATGAGATATTACATACATACCATTTCTAGTATTGTTCTAACAATCTTTCATTTTATATTGAACGTTGTACGTAGGATTCCATGAATATGACTTAAAAACAAAAAACAAAGCAAAACAATTCTATATAAATAACCTTTTTTATAAAACAGTGCACTGCAATTCATAACAGAGTGTCACTTCGACTTTACGGGAACAGGACAAAAGACTCAAAATGCTTGGTGAATGATAAGTATCGACAGATGTAAGAGTTTAATACTAAAAGTTTAGCATGAACAGTCGAAGTATTATGCTGTTTGATACCGTAAGCTTAGTGAAAATCTAGGAACGCGAGTTCACATTCAAATATTTATAAGCAGCTTCTATATTTTTACTGTACTCCAAGTTGGCCTCACAGTGGTAAGGTGTCCTCCAGAAGCGAATTGACTGTCGCGCACTGCGTTATGCCACTGAAAACATTATTAACCGTCACGACTTTCGTGCCTGCTGTAATGTAAGACGGCATCAGTACACGGACTACCCATTTGTAAGGTCTGTACTGAATAAGTAGTGTAACTGTTATAAAGGCAATTTGAATGCGCCACGTGTGATGTTTGAAAGGGACGCCTCATTCATACGAAACTGATGCTGCTCGAGAATGTAATGGAGATGTCGTTAATATTGATGAATGGATTGCTTCGTGATACATTTAAGATATAATATGTAGTCACTTAGATTCTTTGTAGGAAAGCATCCAAACAGTACAATATTATCTCTCCACTGAACAGGAAATAGAAAAGGTCGTTCATTTCTCTTATTATTAGGTTGAATAGGGTAAAGACACTCGATACGTAGTTAGTTTGTCATTATAACGCACCAACAAACCCCTGCCAGGCTTTGGTCATTGCTTAGAATCAAAGAAGTATGTCTTGTGTTTGAATTAATTCAATTGGTTTCTACGGATTTCATTAAACTAAAGAAAAATAAAGAAGACAGCCTGGAATTGCCTTCGCTATATGTTAATGCGTTTTGCACTCTAAAATAGAGAAATGATGCAAGTTAGTGCAACATTCAAGTGCCAATTAGTATCACATTCAATTATGTATCATTAACATTTCAATATTTTTAGTAGGGGTAACGTTGGTAATAGCATTTTATAGCGGAGGACACTTGCGTTATATAAAAAAAAGAGAAATAAATCGCACCAGGAGTTAATTCTATGACACAGTGCTCATGTGACGTTAAATATTGTGACGCTGTTTCTATTGCTAATTGTTAAGAGCCAGAACATACGTACAATATAATTGCATGTATAGCTATTAATACATTTCTGCTTTACTATTCATCACCAATTACGCTACAACGATTATATATGCTTTCATCGAATAAATAACGATTCTTTAACACCAACGCACTTTCTCGTACAATTTTGTTGTCGAATCAAAAAGACGTTGAAACAACAATTCATTCTCCGTACGCCCGTTGTTTCCGAGTTCAAAATCCTCACCGAAAAGTTTCCCAGTTTTGTACATTCTCAACAGGACGGCTACAATCAAACTTTAAACAGAGCGATACAAGCTTAGACAAGCACTTTGAGAAGTACTTTCCGCTATCATATTGTGACGCTTTTCGGGAGTATCACAGAACTTTGACGTCCATCGACTGTCGAAAGTTCTTATCAACTCAAAATAGATCAAAGAGAGGGCATTAACGATGTTCGCGGTTAAATGAAATCAATTCGATTTCCGACCCCACAGCCTTCATTATAGATCACAGTGGTTGTATATAATTTGTATAAAACACAAAAAGTAGGGATTTTTACAAACGTTGTTATATAAAAAAGAGAAAAACTTAAAAAATAGCATTGGTAAAAGAAATCTTTAGTAACATGTACAAAGTGTAGGAACGATAAAAGTATGGAATGTAGTGGAGGAAAATAATGGCATCCGTAGTTATACAATGAATAAAATAGTCACACGTAACCCATTTAGTTAGTTCACTTTGTTATCTTAACTACTCTCTCGCTAGTACGGAGCATTACATAAATATAGTTAACGTGGTTACGCAAAACCATTCAAGTTTAATGGATTGCCAATTAAAAGTTTATTTTTTATTTTAACCACTCACATGACTTTTCAAATTAGTTTTCATTCAAATATCAGCAAAACACTTTACAGTTACTTAGAATAATTACCGGGGCAAATCTATGCACGGCTATCTGATTTCAAATTAGTTAACGAATTGCCTTTGTCACGCTAACCAGACAGACACAAGCACAAAACAAACAAACGTGCTTAACACAGAAATTTTCGTCCTGAGTGGTAATTGAACCCACGACCTAAGGTTTAGAAGTTAAGTTCTCTAATCACTAAACTCAAAGGCCCGTCAAAACAATAATCAAGATAACGAACAGAATATACTAGTAATGCTGATTTTTGCTATTATTGTTTAGTACCGTTTTATATTTTTTAAACATTAGAAATAACGAAATCGCAAGCACGTATCATCCGTTGCGCTCTTCAAAACATTCTCAGAAAGCGTGAATTTCACCGTTCGTAAATAAATCTCTTAACGTATTTAACTCGTACGTGTGGGATATATGCAAATAATGCTTTAGTAAGGTAAACGATGATTTTTTTACTTCAAGATTAACGTTCTCCATGGCAACGCTTTCGAATGTGAAACGTAACTCAGCTTCACCTCAGTCATGCAAAACAAATTATAGTATGCGCTTGCGTTGATCTTACTTTGATATAGCGTGAGAGTGTTGAACTGGTTTATAACGGAGGAAAAATTTCAAGATATGCTTTAATGCAGCTTACCCGGTACGTGTCGCTCTACTGAATATTAGAAATTAAGTTTCAATTGTTAGTAATGTTCTTTTATTAGTTACTAACACGTATTATATGCTTCGAACGAAAGTCAATTTACATCCGAAACAGATTTAGGGCTAACTGGATAAACTACGTAAGTTACTGATTATGAATAACACATTGATAATATTGAGTAACGTTATTGATTTTCAATACTAGGTATATTAAATGGTCTTTTATCTTTGAATGAAATAATTCGCTCGACATCTATTGCATTATTTATGACATTACTTGTATTGCTAATGATTTCTAAATATGGAGTGGGGAGTGAAGGTTTCGTATAATAATACTAGCTGTTACCCGCATCTTCGCCTGCGCTGTCTAAAGAATTCATCTTGATCACACGTCATTTCGTTATTGCGCCCGTAGCGCCATCTATAGCACCTATTCGATTAAAACACCTTTTCCCTAGGAAATAAGAAATTTCTCCGCTAAAAAAGCCTATGTAATTCTCCAGCCCTTCAACTATCTATGTTATAAAAATCATATCGATCCCTTGCTTTGTTTCAACGTAAAAGAAAGACAAACACACTTTGGCATTTGCAATATGTATATGTATTAACGTATTATACTTACAAATGTCAGTATGATGTCTGTTGCAAATATGTAGGTCGTTAGTAGAAATAGTAAAATTGGAGACGTTGTAAATTATGAAAATAGGTCAAAATCCTACATACTAGAGACGACAATCTCAATTCTCAAGAGTAGCAGCGCAGATGCGATATAGATATGACCGACCTCTAATAGAGAAGATACTAATGAATACTAGCCCTATTGGAAGTCGATTCCAGATGTAAATGAGAGGCAGTGATCATTTGCTCATCCTATCCCCTCGTTTCCTGTTCTCTTGCCGCGAAAAAAAACATCACTGCATCTTCAAGGATTTTTTATAATATGAATAACATTTGCAATGTGTCCGACTCTTTATCACAATGGCGCAAGGTTGATATATCGAATCGTAAAATTCAAGATTCACCCGGACAGGTAATCCCGAGAAAATAGGATAGACTTGCTTAGTCAGCTAATGCTAATAAAAGTGCGGGGTGCTCACTGGCGTGAAACGAACTCCGAACAAATTGTAAAGAAAAACGAAAAGGGGAAAGTCGGCCCTTTTCGGATAGTTACGAGTACCGGGCTGTAAAACGCGTGACTCATTGATGTGCCCTCTTTAGTTAGTTACGTTGGAAGATGAATAGAGAATCCGCTTGAATGCAGGTGTCAAAAGTAGTAGAAAGTTTCCGACTCGAATATTTTGCAAAATATGTCGTAGCGTATTCTATGTTGTACATAAATACGAGGTAATGGGATTGAATGTTTCACTTGGAAATATCGGTCAATACGCTACTCTATTAGCTGTCGCTTGACTTTTATGACACTTATGATATTGTAGTGGTGTTCCATGGTGATCGCTCTTTGATGGTAATTTTTTGTAAATGTTATATTTCGCTTAATTTATCATTTTTCACTATTATATTTGTACTGTGCTAAGTACAGATATAATAGTGTACCTAAATGATATACGTGTTTAAAGGAATAATTTTATATACGTACTTACCTACTTTTATGAAGTCAGTATGCCTTATGTAGATAGATCATTAGTATGTCTTTGTTAATGTTAATGTAATTGTTAAATATTATGTAAGTACCAAATGCGTCGTAGTTCCATACTTCGACTGTTTACATTTGACTTTGTTCCGGTTTCGCAAGGGCCCTACATTCTGTCCTATAATGTTATGGTTTACGAGGTGTTGAAAGGACCGTTGACGCGAGATTATGGCTACAAGTGTTTGTTTTACGGTGGGAACCGAGGGCTTTGGAAAACATTCTGTTTACACTCTTTAAAGTTTATTAGATCCGTAAATTTTGTTTTAGAGTTTAATATATTTGATGGTTACATATTTGCGGTGTTGGGTTTGTTATGTAGATTTTGTAAACCTTTGATTGATTATTATTTATTCATGTTTTGTATTTTACAGGTAAGTCAAGCAGTGAAGCGAAGTATATGTCTGGATTATACGGTGAGTATTGGCTGATATCAATAACGACACATCTAGATGACTGAAAAATGTATACTTACTTTATTAACTAGCAACGGGTAGCCTTATATCTAAATAATTTCTACACGGTTGGCAAAGAGAGCCATACTCTATTTGTCTGTTATCTAACAACAATACTTTGACAAATTACTTCGAACTGCTGTTTTATTTATGTCTACGATACGACTTCTAAATGTGTACGCATAACGCGCGCGCGCTTTAGCAAAATAACCTTTGGGAGCTTTAACCGCGCCGCGATTCCCTCAAACAAGCTCCAGAATTAACCTGCAACGACAGTTTTACAGCGGCAAAATATGACGGCTCTTCACACGTCCTTTATGTTGCTGACCGCAAGGTTGAATCTTGCTCGAATCCCGCGTCAAAATGAGATGTAAACATTATACACCGCATCACACGTATAAGCTCATTTATATACTACACTACTGATCTCTCGTAGGATTCTTACCCAGCAAAGGAATTTACCAGAAAATGTTTTATTCACTTGTTATGTGGGTACATATTGCAGCTTCTGCATTCTTTCTGGCTCAATTAACATTGGAATTCAGTACTGTCAAAAGGTTCTCGGCAAGCTCATTAATTACTTCATTTTACAACATTTTTATTTATAAGCTAAATGAAGCTGGTTGACAAGTGACATTTTCCAATATTCTCGTGGGCGTGATAAGGATTAATAATAAAACAATTAAACTGACTATTAATTCGAACCCAAGTGCGCGTAATGTTAAAGTATGTAGCGGGTACAACTGCACAACGCGTATGGAGCGGACATGCGACTTCGGTCGGATACTGAATTACGCAGCCCGATCTAGAAATTGATAAGTGATGTTCATGGTAGGTACGCAATTTCACCGCACGAATGGCTGACCGTTGAAAGTTGTTACAATTTATTTATGATTCGACGTCCGTACGTAGCTTTGTTGATTTACATTCTCTTATGGCGTTTCGTGATTCTATACGATAACGAAGTGGCTAATTCAAGTGGGATTTGTATCTTCCGCGATTGGACTCAGAATACATATCTGATCCCTATTACGGTTTTCTGCCAACAAGATTATGTAGTATAAAATCGAGTTCACTCGCAACGTAACTCGGTAGTCATAAATCAACCACGTTTTTAAAGACCGCGTTTATTACTATTGAAAATAATTCTATTACTTTCGTATTATAACCTGGTTTATAATAACAAAGCGTGACAAGAAATACAAGTTAAACATAATGTTTTACATTTTGTTCGGACTAAGTCGACGATTTGTTAGTTTTGCAAGTTTATACTCAAAAAATATTATTTAATGTGTAGTATTTAATGTGTTAGTTACGGTTATTTCTTAAAATAAAAATGTATTCAGTCAATTATTTCCGTCATACCATCGGGCGAAGGTTAGCTCTATTACGTCAGCTTCATGTGGTACTTTTAGGCTTATAATAATATGATTAGATTTTTATTTTATTTAAAGAAAAAAAAATCTACTTAAACATACACCAACACGTAAAGCAATACGTACATAATATATCCTCTTTAAGTGTTTCATTATTATATTTATATTTAAATAACTAGAGATTGCCTGCGACTTCTTTCGCGTTACTGTTTATATATAGATAATATTTTTAAATGAAACTTACCCGTATTTGAAAGATCCCTTCACGGTTCCTGTTGAGAGCGGCAAAGAAACATACAGACAGAGATAAAGTCCGATAGAAATGTAATAATAAATATTTGTGTTTTGATAGCGTGGAAAAAACCGTTAAACCTGGCAAAAAACCTGTATTTCAAAGCATTCAAAGATATTTTATAATATGTACGATTTTACATATCTGAAGTTTTCTGAGCGTTGGTGGCCTTTCCACTCGAAATCCTATAATCCTATTTGCTTCTTTAGTTCTCCGTACATTATTATATTTGATTGCGTTCACCAGGTATTTGTTTATATTTTATTACATTGATTAATGAATTAGATTACTTATTAGAATAAACGCAGATAAACTCCACCAACCACTGACTCGGGTAATGTTGGCAATAACTCTAGCATCTAATAAATGACATGATATGGATATCTTAAACACGAATAAGAATTATTACATTTTTATAACACAATCCAAAACCCGTCCAATCGCAACAATAAATTTGGAAATTGATAAAGTTGACAAAATTATACAAGAACCTGTAGTTCACTCAAGCGTGGCCGCTTTCTTATTTTTTTTTTAAATTTAATTTAGTCAAATGTCAATTATTAAATGCCAATATTAATACCAACGCCACTGAAATGAAAAAAAATTAATATACCTATAAAAATCCGTTTTTTTTTAAACAATCAGCAATTAGGAGACTTAAACAAGTACTGATTCTCAAAAAATTCAATATATCTATAAAAACCTTTTTTAACCAATCCATAAGAGACTTAAACAAATACTGGCTCTCAAAATTTGGATTATTTAATGAAAAGAAAAACGTTAAAGAATTCAATCTTCCAACGCACCCACGAACACAGGTGAAAACATCTCATGGCCTTGCTCTCAGTTCGCTTGAGTCACACAGCTAACAATTACGTATCTTAATAGATTCACGAGAGTGTCGTCTTAATGACGGCGAGAAAAGATAAATGAAATATCTATGTATATCATAAAACTATGGCAGCATCAGAGAATTTTCTAGAAAGTGGTTGATAGCAATTTTTCAGATATTTAAGTTTATATCCACTTTCGTGGCCTATTATCTCATTTGTAATATGACGAATTAATCTATCAAAGAGAATGGCAAGTGAGACTAAGTTGATATGATTAAGTTATTCAAGCTCCGGGAATAGAGAATTCCACAATGAGAATGGTAAAGGAGTATAGTCTTAGTTTCCCAGAAACTCGTGAGCATTGTCGGCTAACTATTACTTTTCGAAATTAGTTCTCTGTTTATTTCCTTATTCTTAGTAAATAGGTACACTTTCAATTATATGCAATTTTGAATCATAATAAAAAATACAAATAACGATATATTAGCAGCTTGAAACACTTTCACCGTTATGTATTTCTGAGTCATTTAGTTTCTCGTCGACGATGATACACCTACGCAATAGTGTGAACAAAACATTGTCTAACAGACATTATGGCGCAATCGTGTCTCTAGCTCCGTTGATTTGCAAAGCTATTAGCTGATTGAACGCCTGTAAGTATTTTTTATTTAGATCTTAGTGCGACTTATTAACATTGTTATTGTAAGTTGCTTTTGTCTGTTTTCAGTAAGGTGTTTTTGCTTTATACATTATTTTAATAAGCAAAAAGTAAACAGTCGGTGCTCTCAGTAACTTGCTTGCTTGATCTATGACATAATGACTGTAACAAGGAATCGATTTATTTAAAGCCTCCACGATAATGGGTTTTTATTTATATTTGTCAAATGGTGTATTTTGCCAAATAAGATGTTTAATGCAATCGCAACGAGAATTGAACGTTACACCAATTGTAAACTGCGTCATCGCAGCGTTGAAATGATTAACTTTACTTAGAATCTACCGAATTTTTTAACAATTGATATTTTTACGAAATTTTAAATGATGAAGATTTATTTATTATAGATAAGCGACTTACCTAAATTTACGTATTCTCGAAGGAATGTTAAAGCTTTAAGAGAGCTATAACGTCTATAAATGAACACTTGTATTTTATTTACTGAAATTATTAGGAATCGATTTCGTTATTTGGCATTAATATGTTACTTGGGTAAAAGTAACTCGTATAACATTAATTTAGACTCTTATATCTGCGTGACGTCTTATTGTGTCGAACTGTGACTTGTCACGGAAACATGCCTGAATATTAGTAATAAAAATGTTATGTGTAGTTCGTTCCAACATTACATATCTTTCTAATTGATATATATATATATA
>DWQT01002155.1:0-14777 GCA_018244895.1 Myscelus amystis hages | reverse complement strand
TAGGGAACTCGTGATAACTTTGAATTATAGAGAGGTTCGAATTATCGCAGGTTTGAATTAACGAGAGTCGACTGTATGATGTTTCACGCGTTGCATTGTTCGCCGACTGTTTTCAATTTTGTCACTTCAGTTTACCCTAACACCTTGTGTAGCAAATAAGTGCATACGTTTATTGAACTCGTGTTATTCTCGCCAGATACACGTTAATTAGTTTATGCATACACACAACATTGTATGCATCGCATGCATGTACATAGCAGTGTCCTAATAACTGCCCCCATTGGCTCTATCTACGCGATATGAAGAGAAACGTTGTCCAAGGAATTCTTCTTATCGTTCTAGAAGAATCGGCGATGTAGTTTCATACACTAATTAAAATAATACTGATTAATATATTGTAACCACTCGGAAACCTGCACTATCTTATCCGGAAACGTATATAAATGTGTAAGTAAATCTAGACCTAATCACACAAATAATAAAGACAATAATGTCTTGCGACACCCTGTATAATATATATTATAAATGACACATATACATACATACTATGTAATAATTGTATGGAAACTTTTATCACATTAACACACAGGACAAACAAATGTTTGTGGGAATCGAACCCACTATCACGGGTTTCGCAATTAGGATCTCTAACCACTCGACCGAGAGGCAAGCGGTTGGGAGCAAAATTCTCAACCTAGTTCTAAAAGTGTAGTTATATAAAACAATATATTATATATTATGTTATGACGAAGTCATTATGTATCGACGATCTATTCCTTCAAGAACAATGTCGATTATTATTATCATTGAATGCTGTTATTATCTCGCTAATATTTACATTGTACACCCTACTGCCTCACTATGCTTCGGTGTGAACCTACTAATGATTGAGCGTGTTTTACGGTTTGCACGTTAGCTGTTAGTTTCGCGTGTTTATTTACGTTACATCGAGAAGTTTCTAGACGTCGTGTCAGATAGATTCTCCCCGTTGCGAATGAGCTGTTCAGTCGTATTGCCCTAATGAGCGCCAGGGTATTACAGTCAAGACCTTTATTTCTATCTAAGCGTTCAAAATTAAATGTTACTGTTAATGTAAAAAATGACCTAACAAAAGGCAGCCTTGTAAATCGATTACGCTAATAATAGGGGATTGTGAATTGTAACCGTGTAAATAAATAGAGAATAAAAATACACGTTTTAATTAAACACTGGACATCTGTATGATTGAGATTAAATAACTTTGTTTTATTAATTGTTGTTTATGTAAATAATTAATGATTCGTTTTGTTTTTTTCCTCTCCAGCCAAACGAGGGGACGGACAATCAGGTACACAGATGGCAAATATTGTTGCGTTTTATGTTGTGTTCGTTGTTTTTTTTTAATGTTGGTTTTAGTTTTATTTTTGTGTACGTGTACATCGTTATGTTCGTGAATGTGTGAATTGTGGTGAACTGTTCCCAAATTAAAAAAGATTCCCCATTCCATAGTACTTTACTCTACAAACGGTATTGGTCATCGAACTGAACTTAAACAGTATTCTATTTTTATTGGACATTATATTACATTTTACAAATAAGATGAAGCGTCGAAGAATAACCGTATTCATTCATGGAGTACTTCATTCATTAAATTAACTTATTAAGTATGTATATCTTACTATTTTATTCAATCATACTGGCGGCAAGGCGTGACTTCAATTTCGCCCCCACACAAACGTTTTTCTAGTATATAACCATCCAATTTACCTTACAAAGGTTTAACTCCTATATATCTTCATTCGTAATAGTATATCACCTATGTTCAATAATGCCGTCACTTTCGAGTATTATCAACTCGATTCGTTCACGTAATATACCCCATATACATATCTCTAACCCGTAATGACATAATTTTGTCCGTTCATTAGCTGACGGCTATGTCAATTTTCCTTGTTGCACGAACGTTTGCAGGTTGCAGTTCGGTCAGAATTTTGTATGACTCACACATACCCAATCATTGCATCCTTAACGCGTGTTGCATGAAAGTTTATTATATTTGTATGTCAAATAGTTTATTTAATTAAAAGTAAAGGGATTTCTATATCTATTGTTTATTTATATCATCGGTACATGGGTGTCTTCTGTGTTGTGTTTGTGTGAGAATTTGTATTGTCTTGTGTATGTTGTTATAATGAGCTCTTTGTCAGGGATGAGCCTACAATGTTAATTGCGATTATCGATGCTTATCATAATTATGTTCTTAGTCATCTCGACCTGGTTTTATCGTGTACGTAACCTATTACTCGTAGGTACTATGTCTATTTTATTTGCATAATTCTTTAATAATGCAATGCTTGTTTATATATTGTTTTGTTTACCTTTATTTACTTTTAGTATCTAGATTAGTTAATAGTATGAAAAAAATGCCATTGAAAAGCTAAAATAGTTTTCTTTTTTCCCAATTGGTTGGAAGCATTTTAAATATAACTAATAGTGAATATATGAAAGTATGGTTAGTGAAATTTTATTTGCTTTTTGTCTAATAGTTGTTCACGGCGAGCGCGGGGCACCTGCACGAGGCGCGGCGCGCGCACCCGCCCGACTCGGGCTTCTCGGAGCCGGCGAACAACAACAGCGGCCACAACAGCAACAACAGCGACGCGCCGGAGGACAACAACAATGGGCCGATCTCGCTGCGCGAGATGCAGAACATCGCCAACAACAACGCGGCCGCGTACATCGCGAGCGAAAACGAGGAGCGCAGCCGCGTCAGCCGCGAGTCGGTGGTGGAGTTCGAGCCGCTGCCCGCCATACGCGCGGCCGACCCGCTGGAGCGATGCGGCGATTGGTTCGGTGAGGTTGCTTTTTGTTTTTTTCCAACGAAGTTCGCGTTATCGCGCGTTGCGAAGGAGCCTAGACGGAACAAATTCAGACGGAAATTGTCCGACACACTAGTGTTGCGAATTAAAAGAAATAAAATGTTATTACAATTCCTTCACTAATTAATCGAAAGGAATTTCGTTCCATCCGGGTGTCCCTTGACACCTCTCTTGTATTTTTTTTGTCACAAGGTAACGTTACATTGCCTGCCATTAAATGTCATTGAAAAATTTAGACATCGTTGGGTTTTTTTCAAATTGTTATAGGTGGTGAGGATTTGCCGAGGGATCGCTTGCAGTATCTAAGGGAGATCGGCAGGGGATGGTTCGGCAGGGTATGTTATTATTGTATAGCTGTATATTGTACATTGGGAGTGGTCGAAAGAGATTTTTCTTAAATCATTCCCATAGTTGCCACAAGTGAAGATGAGAATGATACGAGTGTCCTTTTGTCATAAAACTATTAAAGTTACAGTCAACAACGCTAGCCAAGTAGGCATCGGTACACCAAAACCAAAGACAAGACAAGATAAACATACAGATACGAGCGATGCTGTCGTTTCCAGGTGGTGGAAGGCGAGCTGGAGGCGAGCGGCGCCGCGACGGTGGCCGTCAAGATCTTGAACCAGAGCGCCCGGCCCGAGGACAGGGCGCGCTTCCTGCACGAGGCGCGCGCGTACCGCGACGCCGCGCACGACCACGTGCTGCGCTACATCGGCAAGTGTCTGCGCGAGGAGCCCTGGATACTGATCTTCGAGCTTTGCCCCATGGTGAGTAGGATCGCGCAATCGTAGACGGTATTTTAATATCACTCGTTAAAACTTAAACCCTGTAAATTATCCATTAGTAATGGTTTTTTTTAGTAATCTAGATTATTTGAATATCGCTATTCGATACCAAATTACCCAATACCAAATTAAAATGCTTGTAATATGGTAAGTGGACAGCTGACAAACAGATAAACGGTTGTTTTTAATTAATACACCATTGAGTGACAGTAGGAAGTGAATATATAATGAACCTACCTTACACCGCTACCGGCAACGGGATGCAACGGGGTGCAATTGGACTCATCAAAATAAATGATTAACACAAATATGAATTAAGATACCATTTTTTAACGAGATTGGTAACATCAATGCCTAATATTCTATACGTGTAATATTAATGTATTTATTCGTTGTAATATTTGCAGGACCTCCAGCAGTACTTGATCGTGAACCGGCCCAAGATGGCGATCCTGAACGAGAGCGGCGTGCCGCTGCAGCTGATGTGTGACGTCACGTCCGCCCTCGCGCACCTGCACTCCCGGGGACTCTTGTACGGGTGAGTACAATTGGTGTGGGAGTTTTTTTTTCGCCGATTGTTTTTCTCCCGGTCTGCTATAGCCCAATAAAGGGCGCATAAAGCCGAAGTACGATAACTGAAACGTGACTTTCACTGAGTGTATGTATGTACCGCATAATGAATAAAACAAATTGAATTAGTATTTGTGTGTTTCAGCGAGGTGTGGAGCGGGGGCGTGCTGGTGCGGGGCGCGGGCGAGCGGGCGCGCGCCGCGCTCGGCCAGTACGCGGCCGCCGCGCCGCCGCCGCACTGCGCCGCGCCCGAGACGCGCCGCCAGCCGCCGCGGCGGACCGTCAGTACACGCGCACACACGTGGACACAAACACAAGCACATATTAACATATAATAAGAGATCTGTGCTACTTTTTGTAACTAAGACATTAATTTATATCCATCTATCTATATAATATGATGTCCCACTGCGGGGCAAAGGCCTCCCCTCTAATGTAGATATTTTTTTCAGTGGGAATTTAGTAAAAATGCTAAAATAAAAAAAGTGTTTTTTTTTCATTGAATAGTCAATGACAATGGATGAAACGTGGAGTCAATTGATCGTCAATCATCTAGGAAAGTACTGAAAAAATAACCCTTAAATTCATTGTTAATTGACAGACAAGCAGCGAGGTGTGGTCAGTGGGATACCTGCTATGGGAGGTGTGCGCGTGGGGGAACACCCCCGCGCACGTGCCCCCGCCGCCGCCCGACCTGCCCTGCCCCTACAGGAACCATCTGTGAGTACAGATCTTATTGTATCTCTCGTATGTGTCAGCTCAGCAGTCTGATTTTCTAATCAGTGCTGTACCAATGGAACAGTTAAAATAATGTTTTCTTATAATTTGTAGCATGTAATTTTAAAAAATTGCGTTACATGTTTTGAAATTTATGAATGAAAATATTTCCATACTAATGCTACCATTGTAAAACATAACTCTGGATTATTTTTGGTTTATTCCTTCAAAAATTTTAGCCCTATTCATAAATTCATTGCAGTGCCAAATATTTTCAATTCAGATACCAAGTGATGCAGCTGTGCTGGAACCCGAACCCGGAGGCGCGGCCGACGTCCGCGCAGGTGCACGCCCTCGTCGAGCACCTGCACACCACGCACGCGCAGGCGAGCGGCGCCTCGCACGACGACGGCTACGGCAGCAGCGACTTTGAGGAGCGCTGGCAGCGGCTCAAACCCAACACCATTCCCAAAGTGGACGAGCACATCGCTATCGTCCACGCGCCCTCAACGTCCATGTCGTCCCACTTCACTGGATCGGATCAAGACTTTGACAACCCCCAAACTATCCAGGACACGCTCAGCGTCGAAATGGACACCGCTGTGTCCAGGTCCAGTAGCATCATGTCCGACAAGGACCCGCTCTCCGTGCAAATCAAATCGGAGAGTCTCACCAATCTCCACGGATCTCTCGAGGACGTGAGGAACATATATCTGACGCACAACGAGACGGCGGCCCTCGAGTGCCACCAGGGCAACATTAGCCTCGAAGAAGCGAGAGAGAGGGAGCACGATAGGTCGGACAGCTCCGTCGATCCGTGGCTGAAGGATATCATCACCGGTAGCCAGGATGACGTCAGTTACTATAAAGATGTGAGCGATGTGATAAAGAATCTCGATAATATACTCAATTCCGAAAAAACCTCCAGC
Organism: Myscelus amystis hages; assembly: GCA_018244895.1. NCBI lineage: Eukaryota > Metazoa > Arthropoda > Insecta > Lepidoptera > Hesperiidae > Myscelus > Myscelus amystis. The sequence goes on along the minus strand of DWQT01002155.1, from coordinate 8,915 downwards.
TCCGAATCCAGCCATCAAGCGAGTCCTTCCAGGGATAATTTGAGTTTGGAATGCAAGAAGGACTATCCGTTGCAGACGAGTATGGTCAAGTCACCCGGTATAAGTAACTTCCAGAACATTATAGATATGGGCTTCAGCTCCAAACCGAGTGAGAATGGACCTTGCGAAGACGACGATGTGGATCGAGACACTATTGGAACGCTCAGCCATTCGTTCGAACGACACAGCGACACGACCAGTCAACACACCCTGGAGAACTTAACGCCCGATACGCCGATGAAAGATCTAGATATCACAACTACAGTAGGTCAAACTGAAACTGCAAATGAGGAAGAGGTTAGAATAGATAATAACAAGGAATTAAGCATTATGCAGCGACATAGTGAATTGCCAAAAGATAATATACTAGATAATAGTGATAGTGAAATACCGAAATTGATGGAACTCAGTGCAACATCGGTACCTAGTGTAAGTGAAACGATAATTCAACAAGTAAACGTAATAGAAGACTGTCAACCACCATGTGATAATAACGTAACAGTAATAAGGACTGATATAAAGGAATTTGAAACTAAGTCAGTAGATGATAGCTCGAAAACTGAACAAGAATCGCACTTTGAACCGGAAACAACCATAATCTCAGTAGCAGTACCTGTAGAGGACACATCAGAAAGCCAGACTGATTTGAATACACAACTCACATACATCATTGATAGTTCAGTATTGCCAGCCGTTACAGAGCCAGAAATAAACATACCAGAAACTCTAGTCAAGGAAAACCATGAAGAACAAACCACGAGTGTTGTAGTGCCTAAAATGGATGAAGTATCACTAAAAGAACAGGAAGAATCACAAGAAATTAAAAGTTCCTCACTAGATTCGGAACAAAAATTTCGGGACGAACCAATTTTGAAGAACAATGTCTTACTAAATCAGACAGTTGTCATTGAAAAGCATTATGAGAATCAAGAACTACCAAATGCTATGGATTCTTCGACTGACACTCAACCGGAGTCTCCAAAGCTGACCAGCACGGTGCTCGATGACGAATCACATTTTGGTAGAACCATTGTCATCCCCAATGAACGTAATCATGGTGAAATTGATTTTTTAAGTAGTAATATTGATGGTCGTAAACCAGATAAATTGGATGAGTCTGAAACGCAAGCAACCGATGAATTGAAAAATCTTAATACACTATTATTTACAGAAATTAAACATAGTGATAATGATACTTGTAGTGCCCCTAAAGAAACAGTGTATAGTAGTAATAGTGAGGTGTACCCAAATATTTTTTCCTCGCCTGTAGAAATTACTGAGCTTTCACATATACAAATAGACAGTCAAGCCGATACAACACAGGAATTGCAACCAACTTTGTCCGTTGAAGAAGTATTTAATACCACGGTATCAGTTGGTAAATTGGATTTGAATTATGGAATTAAAGAAATAAGTTCAGATATAGAAAATAGTAGTATAGGTAATAAACAGACAGAAATAACTACACAGGCACCTGAAGCAGTACAAATCGCAGCAGATAATTCATCACCCATTGAAACCACTATTGAAGAAATAACTGTTGATGAATCCGAAAACGACTTGAATTTTCAAAATAGTGAAACTACATCGGCACCGTTACCTGAAATAGTACAAAATAATAGGGAAAATGTTACCTACACATTGTTAGCTGAAAATTCAAGCACAGAGGATGTAAACGATGGCGATAGATGTAATATAAATAGATCTGATTTTGATAGTATTGATGCTTTGGAAACGGAATCTACAGAACAGCTGACCACCGCTCCTGTACACATGGATCTCATTGATAACACGCATACCGACACTCTCAAAGAAAACAGCATAGATAATAACATGAAGGATGTTATACAGACATGCTTAGAATCGTCCAGCACAGAAGAACCTTGCACTCTCGTCAACAATGAATCCACAGTGTACTTAGATTTACCTAGCGTTATAAAGGAAACTGATAATTTCTTGCAATACGAGCAAAGATTCAGTAACCAGTCGTTTGTTATGAAAGATGCCATTTTTGCGAGCACACCTAAGGGCAGTAAGGATTCTGCGGAAACGACTCTAGAGGACAGTGCAGTGGGACACGATACAGAAAGATTGTCGGAAACGAAAGTACCCGATTACGGCCGGGGCGTGACAGTGACAAAATCGGAGCAGAGATGTGTGCCGGATAGCTTGAGCCCGTTCGAATCCCCCACGAAGAGCCATCACACGGACACATACGACGAAAATAGTTCCGTGGTCCTCGGGCCCTTCGAGAATTGTACTCTCGAATTTTTTAAGGGCGTGAAATCTGGCTGCGACGTCGTGGACCTGCCGAAGGAGGAGCTTCTGGCGTTTTCTTCAAACTTCAGCGAGATGAACCTCGAAACACCGTCGCCGCTGCGCGACGGGAATTTTCTGAACGAAGTGCCCGATTTGCAGTACGACGATACGAATACTCTCAGCGAACCCAAGCCCGTGGTGTTCGAGCTGTTGACGGAGAATTCGGACGACACCGAGGAGCAATCGACGACCGAGAAACGCGTGTCGCCGCTCACTCCGCCCAATTCGCCGGGGAACTTTCTAGCGACCGTCTCGCATCAGAATCGAATCGATACTGACGCTAGCGCACAAAACGAAGGTCCGATCGACCGAGTAGACCTGAAATCGCCACCAGTAATCCAGATCGATGTTCAACTAACCGCCAAAATGGCAATGGCGGACAACGAGAACAACATAAACATAGAGTTGTCCAGACCGGAGCATGAGGCGGCGACCGAGGAATTCACAATGGATGTGGTGGAACATTGGGCTGGAAGAGACGACGCCGAGACGTACCTGGCGGGCAACGGGGGGCGGGCGGGGGGCGCGCGGGGGGAGCTGGCCATCGACGACGAGCGCATGAAGGAACTTAGGAACGAGCTGGAGTTGAAATTGCCACTCGCTCAGGTAAGACGTTTCCAAATTCAAATTGTTTTATTCATTATGTGATACATATACAATGAAAGTCATGTTTCAGTTATCGTACTTCGGCTTTGTGCGCGCTTCAGGCTAGCTACACCGGGAGGAATAAAGCCAACAAAAAAAATCTCCCAGCATTCTTTAAGTAACAAAATTAGCCATGTTGCATATGGCCATATGGCTTTAGTCCGATGGCGAGCGTACGTGACAGCAACCGTATTTGTCAATATCAACCCGCTGTCGTCTGCTTACAAACTGAGTTCTAATTGTTTACCATTTTCATTTATAAGAAAGATTTTTCATCATACTAACCATGCAAAAGGGTCTGAAACGGCTTAAGAGATACCGGACACATTTTTTTTAAATAATATGGAAGTAGAAGACGAGCATGCAGTCCATCTGATGGTAAGTGGCTACTGCCGCCCATGGACATTTGTAATCGACCCCAATTAAGATTAAATTCCTATCTCAGATCGACCACAGATACGCCTCTACCCCTGAGGACTGAGCTGGAATGCCTCGAAAAAGTATGTTTCCCTTACTACACCCTTCAAACCAGAACACAGCAGCGTTTAACACTGCTATTATACGGCAGAAATAGGTGTGGGGGTGGTGCCGCCGGAGTCGAACCACAGAGGGTTCTACCACCTTAGTTTCAGGGTTTGATAAATACTTTTCTAACAGTTGTTGGTGGAAATGTAACTGTATTTGTATGTTAAATATATAATAATTTCACAGGTTGTGCTTAGAAACGAAACGATTCTCGTTCACTGCGTGGCCGGCGTGTCCAGATCGGTAACTCTCTGCTTGGCGTACCTGGTCAAATGGCAGAAAATGACGCTCCGAGACGCGTACCACCACCTCAAACAAAGACGGTGAGTTATTCCGGTGTATTATGAATATTACATTGTCCATGTAGAACTGTGAAGTGAAATCGTCATCGTTTAAAAAAAGCCGTTTTTTTATTAAAAATAAACTGGCCAGTTTCATTTATGAAGAACGGCAAATCTGTGTCATACTTGATTAGTACACTAACAGTTTTTTTTTTTTATATTTGAGTATAGTTGATAAGATCACTGAAGAGCATTTGGTAACAATGTTAACAAGCATTGCTTTTTTAATACTTAATTTATTGAATAGTAAGTTACTAAGTTAAGATTTCACTTCGATGCTTGTATTTTTTACCGAGTATAATTAAACAGTGATTGCGTCATCTAATGCGAAGTCGACAATTATCTTAAAGCGATCTTAGTTCTAAATGTTGTTTTATACCAACCAACTCGTAACATGCCCGACACGCAAGCCAGACAATAGTTTTCGTATCTAACAAACCAGCCCAATCACAGACAATGTTGGCTGATATCTGTATATACCCCTGTAGAAATAGTATGAAATAATAGTGTCTATGTTATTACGTATCTGTCATATACAGTCTCGGCACATGTGAATCAAACTTAAAACCTGTCAACTCTAGCGTCTGTCTGCTTGATGACATCAGATCTTCTTATAACCAGAGATACACTATTTATAATGCCCGTAAAACCAGATCTGCGCAATGAGATCATTGGTAGCGATTTAATAGAAAACAAGAGACAGGATTTGGTGTATATAAAATTGTAAGGTGGCTGACCGGCTGATTATCTGACACATCAATCTAGGCATCGGCCAAACCGATGAAAGTAGACTCCTGAAATTTTGCTGATAGGTTCTTTATATAGAAAAACTGAGCACTAAGACCGGAATTTTGGAAATTAAACCGCTATGAGGTAAAATAGGCGTGGAAAGATTGTATGAATCTGCCTCAATTCTGAATTTGTACTTCTAAAATTTTAGATTTTACTAGATTTAATATTTTTTGAACCTGGATTTCCTACTAGTAGCCAATAAAGTTGCTTTAAAACTTTCTATCTGACAACAAACACCTAAATCATAAGCATCTCGCTAGAAACGTTTGAAAACTCTCAAAATTTTTCAGACCACAAATACGACCGAATACGGGATTCTTCAAACAACTAATCAAGTATGAAGAAAGACTGTTCAGCGCAGCCTCCGTCAAAATGGTGTACTGCGAAGCCATTGATAAGGAAATACCGGACGTGTACGAGCCTGATTACAGCGGCATGACGTGGTTTAGGCAGAGGTACGGGCCCATAGACAACAGCTGAAAAATCTATGGTTCGAATAAGCTTAAAGTGTAATGCGGCAATTTTGTTAATATCGTCAAATTAAGTAGGTGATAACTAAGGTAGAAAATATTTAGCTTTTATTACAGGATCTGACTGATTTATTGTACCAATTGTACAATAAAATGTGGACTGTATTAGAAAATACATGTTACGATAAATTAAAGAATGTATTGTATTGTACAATACAAAATGCAATAAATTAAAGCACGTTTTGTATTTTACAATACATGGTACAATTTGTGGGCTTCTACCATATCCGAACCAAACTAAACCACAAACGAATCAATAAGATTGTGTTGTATTGTACAATACATGTTACAATGAATCAATTAGATGCTCATGTATGAAGCGTACTCGTACATGTTCGCTAATAACGAACAATTTTGTAAATGAGATATGAGATGCGGTATATGAGTCGGCTTAATTTAAACTGAAATGACCTCACGCTTGTACTTTAAACTGACTCGTATATTAACGCAAAAAATCGACTGTCTGTTTAATTTAAAGGTCGAATGTGAGTAATGAAAGGATATTTACTAGACAGCTACACATTTTCTGCTCCTGTATATTATTATGATAGTCAAGAATGAATAAAATGAAGATAAAACACCCAATTGAGTTATTGGTTATATAACATTTTATCGCTAATAAACAAAAAAATACATAATATACGTATAGCCAGGAAATAATTATAGAACTTGAGCAATGCTCAGTCGTACCATTGGAAAGGCTATATTAGGCAGACTGCTAGGTTATTTGGTAATACGATAGTGAAATATACGAGTATATCCAACAATTTTATGAAATATCTCAACTCTGTACAATATGCAAAACGTTTGTATATCCATATATTTTATTGACATTTTGTTTTCAGTAGAGGAAAATTTGTAGCTAGTTCTATTCTGTGCGAGATTTGGTATTGTATGCCATTAAGACTGAGGAATGTGTGAAGAATTAGTTTCATAAATAACAGTTAAATACGATTCTCATATGACGATGGTTGTTTAATAACATTATTCATACTGTATGTTAGTATATAAGACGTTGACACATATATTATATAAGGTATTGTGATACATATAATTATCTGTCTTTGTTACGATTCGTAACAATTATGGGACCAAAATAAATTATCTGTCAATTTTAATTGTGTTTATTTTAACATTTTCCTTTACATTAGTCTGTTGGAAATAGATGCGAACTATAAATAGTGGACAAAGATCTATGGATTGTTTTAGTGTCTCTGCCAATTTCATGTGATGGACACAAAAAGCGTATTACGTGTAACGTTACATGGCAATATAAATACACATGGTAAATAAACATGTCATGTTTACAAATTGCACTTTGAGCTGGATTTATTAAACCGTGTTAAAAGTACTTTAATTTACGCGCCAAAAATATTAAATTCAACCAACTTTGGTGGCCTATTTACGTAACGTTCTAAATTCGTTTGATGATTATTACCTTGGACTGAAAAATGCACATATGTCTAATTACGTAATGAGTAATGACTAATTTCATTGAAGAGATGTTGTTGGCCTCGTGGCATTGAGCGCTGAAAATACGTACTGCGCTGAAAACTCGCACGAGCGGTCTGGTGTAGGTACATGTACTAGCGAAATAGGGCTGCCACTAATGACAAATTATAAAATATAAATTGTATAAAAAAAATTACACTTTACATTTTTTATACGGTTTCTTAGAACTAGAGTTTCGTTTTTCTTTTTCGATATTTTTCTTATTCCACAGCCGGACAAAAGTCTCCTCTTATAATGAGAATCTTTTACTTACTTTAGAGTTACATTTATATTATACGTTTTGTGGTCTTAATTACTTTTAAGTTTCTTATTTAAAAGTAGTGGCGATTGAAAACTTAAATAAACCAAAAACAGAATTTCATATTTTTCCATGCTGATATCTTTTTTACTCTCATATCTTGGTCATAGGTCTCTCTCGCACTGTGAAAGAGATTTAAGCCTTGGTCTAAGTAGATTTAAAAGTTACATTTTTAATTTTCTATTTAAATCATGGTTTGCACCCCTAAAATTACTGTATACAGAACTGACAATACGCATACTCGCACACTTCCTGGTCGCGTGATGTAATGGCGGCTGAAATAGTGCCGTATTCATTTACCGATTGACGGCTCTGCGGCGTTGTTGTGCGATTCGAATTGAGAATTCCAAATTTGAAATTCGAAATCCGAATTTACGACTTTTAGGGCCCTCGGGATTTGGGTTTTACATTGCTTGGGAAGACTATGGACTATGGGTGGCTTAAACACGTGACTTGTTAACCGATTCGGTGCTGATGGCGCGACAGCCGTGTCATCAATATATAAATAAAAGTAATAATACTTGTTGCTTGTGACACGAGAGGCGTGTCATTTTTGAATCGAATGATACACCCTCAAATTAAGTTTTTCAGGGTGTTATATTCGAAGCACGTGCAATATCATAACAATTACGATTTCTATGTGACATTGTTGGCATCGGTCTGAGCATACTGTAAAGATCAGCCATTACACTTATGTGGCCAGCAATAACAAAATAGTTTCATTATCAAGGACTAATCGTTCTCAGCTCGAAAGAACGGTATGCGCTGAAAAAATAGGAGCGGCTATTTTAGATTTCAACGGATATAAAAAATTTGTACAAATGTCGTTATGAGATCAACAATGTATCTGTGTGCCGTACGCTCAGTGGATGTACTTTACTGCTGATTCGCAGGTTATATATCGAATCCCGCCCAGACCAAATGAGCAGGAATATTTTATCAGTGCCTGGATATAAAAGTACCTGTAACATTATGAGTTTAGGAAATGTCACCTAAAATAACAGAAAATTCTAAAATAGATGTCAATGCACAGGCATATCCAGGCCCAAAAGAATTTTGGACATTGCACCCTTATGAAATTTTGTCTGTTTATAAATAAGGTAATTGAATTTTTTAAAATCGCACTCTTGATTTATAAAAGGCAATTTTTGGAAATTTTGCTATCTGACCAACGCCAGGAGCAAAAGCAGCATAGGTATATAATTTCTCAGCTCTTCAGTCATCATAGCGCAAGCTCTGCCTAATTTGGGAGCAGGGGGGCGTGTGTGAAGTTCCCGAAAATTATTATTATTACCGAAATTATTACCGAAAATTATTATTTTGATTTGATTTGATTTAATTTAATTTGATTTAATTTGATGTAATTTGATTTTATGTAATTTAATTTAATTTGATTTAATTTAATTTAATTAAATTTAACTTGATTTCATTTAATTTATTTTATTCAATTGACACATAAGAAAATTCCAAGAAATAACTAACATAGTTTTCTAAGCCATGTGTAATTACTAACATCAATATGGACCATGGTCCGAAATAAAAATTAAATAAATAAATAAATAAAAATAAATAATATTAGATATGTAATCAATGTAAGGCTACATGTTCAAAGTTTGAATTATAAATGTTCAAACTACACTTTTATTTTCACTACAAGAATATATAAGGTTTTGAAGGTGGTAGAACTCTCTGTGGTTCGATTCCGGCGGCACCCGCGCCACACCTAATTCTGCCTTATAACAGCACAGTTCAGCGCTGCTGTGTTCTGGTTTGAAGGGTGTGGTAAGGAAGACATTCTTTTTAAAGGGCATTCCAGCTTACTCCACAGGAGTAGCAACGCATCTGTGGTCGACCTGAGATTGGAATCTAATCTTATCTGGGGTCGATTACAAATGTCCATGGGCGGCAGTAGCC